>AWUE01020741.1:0-44173 GCA_001974825.2 Corchorus olitorius | reverse complement strand
ATAATAATAATAATTTAAATAGGCCGAATAATGCTATCTCTCTTCCTTTATATTATTCCAATTGGAATTTAATTAAGTTTGGCACATAATAACAACTATCACAATGACTAGAATATAACATGTTTTTTAGCTAATTATCCGATACTTCTAAAAAATCTAAGGTAATTAATTAATTATTATATAAATAATTAATTAGTTCAATCGATAAGGTCATCTATCTCCACTTAATAGGATCAATGTTCTAGGGTTTGAGTAGTGGAACAACTTTTTAAAATTTTTAAAGTAGGCCAGGTAACGCTTTTGAAGCTTACAAAGTTCTCAATTAACAAGTTAATTAATTAAAATTAAATCAGCTTTGCCTAATTTTGGCTTTCATATATATCGAAATTAATTTGCCATAATGTACCAAAAATAATTAATTTGCCATAAAAGGCGAGACACGATACCTTGTATTAATCGATGAGGCTTGGTTTTAATTAGTGATAAAAAAAAAGAGGTTCTAATAAAACATTAATGAGATTTAGAAACCATGAAGATAAAATTGAAGTTACATATATATGTATGAAGTCTAAGGAAATGCTACTCATCATTCTCATCCATATGGCATCCATCTTCAACTAGTTCATCAACATAAAAGTTCCCTCCTCGCGATGTGTGTTGAGTGACAAATCCATGAAAAATTTGAATTTATTTATATACGCATTTCAAAACTTCATAATAGTTGTACTGAATTTTTTCATGACCATAATGATTATATCACTTCTTTAACACTACTATCACGGAAAATTGACACAAAGGTATTTTTTTTCGAGTAAGCAATTAATTAAGAGAACCAAATTGGTGCTCATTTTTCATGTGCAACTTTCTTAACCTTTTAAATGAAATTTTGAGCAATCAATTAGTAGTTGGAATAATGTACTTGCAGAAGAGTGGAAACCCATTGGCCGGAAATATAAAGCTCTTCAATTTGGATCATAGGTTTCGCCGACCAATTATATACATGTACTTGAATCGGACTTTTATTTATTTAATTTTGTTTTTTCAATATTTGAGGTTACTATAAAACCCTTCGTCAAACACGCCATAGTACCTTGGCCTTGGGTTGGTGGCTATGGAAGGCCAAGGACGATAACGAGAATGACGATTCACAAACTTTATTTTGTTTTCCTAGCAAGCTAGCTAGCTAGCTAACACGTGATTCGCACATATCATGCTTTTTCATCCTATATAAAAGGAAAATTATATCATACACTATCAGTGATAATCTAGTAGATTACATATATGGGGTTTAAGAGTTGATATGTGTCGTTCTTTTGAATTTTAAAAACAAAATTAATTCAGAAAATGAGTATGTATTAACTACCCAACCCGCTTGTGAAATCCAAAATTTACACCATCAATGTATCATATAATTATCCTATATAAAATACACACGTTTTCCTTTCACATTTTGTTTTCAGATGTTTGGCCTTGAATCGACCCAAATTAATGGGCTTATTTACAAAAAAAATCACATGAGTTTTTGGATTTCAAAGAAAAATTATAACTAGATAGGATAAGAAAGAAGGAAAAATTTCAAATAAGAGCGGTCTATTCTGATAAAAAAAAAACAGTCTATTGAGAATTATTATCATTGGATACAATGTCAAGTTATATTTATTAGGAAAGAAATAAAATTTTTAGAAATTATTGAAAAGGATATTGAAATATCAATTTTACCCCTAATTTAAAGTTCAATTTTCAATTCCTACTTGACTAACCACCAAATTTCTCTCTCTAGATTGTTATGAGCCAACTCAACAGAACACATCTCCCACATCAAGAGAACAAGTTATTGTCGGACTTGCTTGAAATAAGTCGACCAAACCCAATTTGTTTCCATCAAGACCAAATATGGCCTTTTCACAATTGCGGCCGGCCACTTTTTAGTTGGTGTTGAATATATTGATTAATGATTACAACCATTTTCTTGACTTATTAGTTGATGTGGGTTCTTGCATATGGCTGTACTCTTCATCTCCTCCATTTGTTTTGTCTACCTGATTTCATGATGCATATATGAATTAAGCACATGACTTTAATTTGGTTAATTTAACGCAAAAAAAAAAAGAAGAAGATTGAATTGGCAATATGAAATAACAAGCATAGCTAGCAGACCTGTGTGTTCAGTCAGCCCTTTTGTTGATATGAAAGGCTTCGTAAGCCCATTGAGAGATGTTATGGGCTTAATACATAGAGTTCAATATTTTCTTATTCTTTCATCTGTTTTTCCTATATACGAAGAGGAAACTAGAAATTCTTGATTTAGATTTTGCTTTTTTGATGGAAACAATCATCATTCCATCGTATATTCGTATGCAAAGGAAAGAAATTGCAGAAGAAGTTGACAAAGAAGAACTTTGCAACAGTCCATTATTGAAAGCCTACCATATGTAGCAAACACTACATATAAGGGCATAGTATGATCGATGTTTAATTAGGATGAGAGTTTTTTATTTTTATTTTTCTTAATTTTCATTGGTTCATAATTAATGAGTCCTTCTCCTAAAAGGAATTGGAGATAGAGTAATTAGTAAAAGATCAGTTCTCACAAAAAAAAAAGAATATAAAAGATCATCTCAATTTATTTGAATATGAATATGAATATCTTAAATTAGCAGTGTACAAAATTCTCGGTCAAAATACCGTACAGGTCCCTTTACTTACAAAAAAGGATCAATTTGGTCCCTCTACTATAAAAATTGTCAATTTGGTCCCTCTACTTAAAATTTAGTATCGATTGAGTCCCTCTACTTAACAAAATCTGTCAATTGATTATATATTTGTCTAATCTTACTTATTTACAAATAATTGGTATAACTCTTCTGTTTTTCTGCTTTGCTTACAAGACTGATACTTCGAAAAACAAGAAAATGAAGAACACTAATATTAGAAGCTCACAACAAACTCAACAAAAACATCAACAAAAACAGAAGCAGAAACATAAGCAACCTATGCAAGAATTAGAATTTTACTCAATTGACAGATTCTATTAAACAGAGGGACTCAATTGACACCAAATTGTAAGTAAAGGGACCAAATTGACAGTTTTTGTAGTAAGGGGACCAAATTGATCCCTTTTTGTAAGTAGAGGGAGCTGTACGGTATTTTGACCAAAAAATCTCTGTTTCTACCAGAAGCAAATTCAAGGCTGTCAAACTAACTTACTATAGCGAAGATATGATAAACAAGGAGAAACTGTCATTTGCAGGGTTGGGTCATTGGTTATGAATTATGGACTAGGCCTTAGGCCTGTGATTGTGAAAATAAAACCCATTGAGCTCAACCAAATTACCGTAATCTCTTATATATATTGTGTATAAAACGGTTTCAACTTGTTAAAATCCTCATAATCAAATACTGCTAGGTTATTATAGCCGTCATGGCCAACCAAGAAACAACAAATGGCGGCACCGATAGGCTCAGTAACTTGCCGGATGGCCTTCGTTGTCGAATTTTGTCCTTCCTTCCCACCCGTGAAGCAGTCAGTACCTCTATTCTATCAACCAGGTGGCGCTATCTCTCTGCTCCTTTATCTAATTTTGATATCAATTCTAGATTTTTTAATAGGAGAACCTTTGATAGCTCCACCAAGTTTATGATGAAAAGGTTGTATTTCCGTACTGAGACCTTGGAACTTTTCCGTCTTAACTTAAAACAGAATGCTTATGATAATAAACGTATCTATGATTGGAAACGTATATATGATTGGATTTCCGCTGCATTGTATCGTGGTGTTCGGGAATTAGATTTGGATTTGGATTGGTACAAGAGCAATTCTCTTTCCTACATCAAAGAGATGCCCCCAGATATGTTTATTTGCAAGACATTGGTAACGCTAAAATTGAATATGAATCTTAGATCTGCTTTCACTGTTCCAGTTAGTGTTTCTGTCCCAGCTCTGAAAAATCTACAACTTCGTGGTATTAGATTTAAGGATTCTGATTCAATTCAGAGAATCTTTTCAAGTTGCACTGTGCTTGAAGACTTGTCTATCTGTCATTGCTACGCGGATTGCTTAAACCACAAACTCAATATCTCTAATCCTACACTTAAGAGACTGACTATAGATTCCTATAGAAAGCAAGGAATATATAGTCCTCCTAGTTGTGGAAAAGGGGGAGACCCAGGTTATAATTATGAGCTTGTGCTTAATGTTCCAAGTCTTGTCTACTTTAAATATGCAGACTTCATAGCCAAAGAATATTCAATAGCAGACATGCATTCCCTTGTTAAAGCTGATATTTCTATCTTTGGTCCGTATGGTGAAATTCTACAAGGTCCCTTGACTCAGCTTTTCCAAGCAATGGAGCATGTCAAGTTATTTTATCTGAATATAAATTCCAGAGTGGTTAGTTCGTCTCTCCCCTGTTAATTTGTTAATTTATTCTACTTCTTTTGACAATTTATAACTGTGAAATTTTATGTGCAGCTTCATTATTTATCTGATCATGAGCCATTTATTGCATTTCACAACATGGTTTGGTTGGAAATCAATTCTATGTACCTGAAGAACCCGGGGCTGTATGAGTTTCTGCAATACTTACCTAAACTACGAACTCTTGTCTTGCCTAATGCGGTATGAAATGAGCTACAACATATATATATATATATATATTTCATTTGAAACATGTTTATATATGTAAAACTAATTGCTAACCTTTTATTTATTTGGTCTCAGAAATTTCATCCATCTGAAATATTACATTCCTGCCTTTTTTCTCACCTCAAGGAGATCAATGTTGTTGTTTATGGATCTGGAATTGGTAGCATATATTCTAAGGAATGCAAGACTATTGGAGAAGCTGAAAATCCTTATGTGTGGAACGATACGCAACAAGAACAATATATTGAGGTTACCAAGGAGTTCAAAGAACTGTGAAGTTGTGTTTTTGTCCTCTTGAATGTTAAAATGGATTCATATATCAACTCTCTCCTTTATGTACTGTCCTCTTGAAGCAGTCCGTTCACTTATGAAGAGATTTGATGATGAGGTAATTGGTTATACTGTTGCTGATATGTTTCCTTTTATGAAGTTCCTTTATGTGATGAGTGGAATGAAAAGAAGACTTGAGAGGTTGCACCGAGATTTTGATGAAATTCTTGAAATTAAAATCATTGAAGAACATAAAAGCTAACAAGGCAAATCTGAAGAATGATAATGTGACAGATGATCTAGTTGATGCTCTTTTGAATATTCAAGCAAATGGAGATCTTGAATTCCACTTAACAACTGACAACATCGAAGCTGTTATCCCGGTTACTTCCATGTCTTTTGTTGTCCGTACAATTTATGTTTGTGTCTTTAACAAAGTAGTACTTGAGTCATTGTTGGATAAAAATGGTTGAAACAATGAAAATAGTTGCAGAAAAATGAAGAGAACAGATTCAAAGATGGGTTGAAATAGTTGCTGCTGTTCCTTTTCAAGTATCCTTGCAGCTAAGTGATTCAAGCAAAGTAATATTAGTATCAGAAATTTCATGAGTTTATCACAAGATTATACTGATTTCAGATTAATTAGTATATTTTTCCAATTAGTATTATATAGTAAAAAATTTTGTCAACTTCTTTTTGCCATCAGAGGTGTTAGCTTAAATATTCCAGTAAAGTGAATTTCAAGTACTGCTTTTTGTGACATTACTCTTCTTGCCTAGTAATAACCTCCTGGTTGAAACAGGCAGCACTCTTCTCTTAACAAGTTGCTGGACTTTCACTTTGGGTTTTGAGTTTTGACCAACCTTATACACAAATTTCTCTAAACAATCATAGCATTTACATTACAATCCTCTGCCAGCACAGAATACAACTTCTGAATTAGTTTATTCAATTACATACAAGTAACTTTAGCTATTTTTAGCTAAATTACACACATAAATGTTTGTATAGACTGTGGGCGACAACATGTCTCCAAATTACATGAAACTCAATATTATTAGATCTCATGTAATCTTGATCAGAACTCATTGTCAGAGCAAGTAAATTTCATATCAGATTATCAATCTTGTTATCATTGCACAATATTATACTACTCCATATGGAATCTCCTTTACAAAGAAAATCAGTGACTGATTCCATAAGATATCCATGAAATGGGAGATTTGTAATTTGCACGATTAAGCTGCGTATAAAATACCCAATTGATATTTTTTATGGTTCCAAATCCACTATTGTATTTACAAAAGTTAGTGCATTATTAATTTTATCATGTGATGGTCACTAACGTACGGCTATATTCAACAAGGTAAGAATACTGCAGAATCAAAACCCCAAAAATGATGTAACAATGCACGCATATAATAGTATATACTAAGAAGAAACTCCATATAATGTTGTTTTCCCATGGAGAGCAAATGAAATCTTGAAATGTTGGTAAGCACACTATGAAATTTTGAAAACCTCCTTATGAATTGTTAGTAATCACACTGTGAAATTTTGACGATCACACTATATAATTTTGATAAAACTTCACTATGAAATTTCGATAACCACAAATTTTGAAAACCTCATTATGAAAATTTAACCTGACTATTAAATTTTGATAACCCCACACTCCACCCCATCTTCATAGTTCTCCATGATGACATGCCTGAAACAAATCATCACTCAATAATGCATTACATAGAAGAATTGAATTGAAAATAAAATTTACAATTTGGCAAATTCAAAGCTAGTAGGTTTGGGGTTTAGATAAAATTTACAAAATATATCAAAAAAATTACAATTAACAAAATATATGAGATGTAGGTAGGTTTTTTTTGGCACCACATGTAGGTAGGTTTAGATAGCAAGATTAATTGTTATAATAAATTGGAAAATAAATTTAAATCTATTATTATATTTCAAAAAATAAGTTTATAAAGTGGTACTATATATATTTTGGTAAAAATAAAAATAAACTCATTATTTTTGACCCCCAAAAAAAATCCTCGTTATAATTGGACTTAACCTAGCAAAACACATTAGTATATAATACTATGAGTGATGATCCTATGGATTCGAGTCCGTGGGAGTTACCACGCAACCGAGGCTAAATCACCAAACTAAAATTCACATGAATATATGATCATACGTGTGATTTAGCCTCGATTGCATGATAACTCCCACGCACTCAGTCCATAGGACCATCACTCATAATACTACTAGGTAGGTCGAAATTTGGACTCACCTGACAAAAAGCAACCGAAAGTCGGCTAGGGTTTTTTCATCCGTGTTCAACATCGAATTAGGTTAATTAGGGTTTGCAAAGATGTCGGATTTAGGAGATGAAGCGCCAGATTTAGGAGATGAAGCGCCCGCGGAACCGGGCAAGTTATGGGTAGAATCCTTAACAAGGGGTGCCTGGGAAGAGTGGTGCATGGACGGTGGTGACGTAGTGTGCTTCGATTTTAGCCGATATTCGGATGCATTGCAGATCTACTTTGCAGATCCAAAAACTCTATGGGTCTTCCACGTTGTTGATTTCGAGTATGCCAAATTCGGCTATGAAGGGCGGAATTATTATAATTACTATGAGCTTGGTTGCACCCTGGTTGGGTCCAAAATTTATGTGCTCGGCGGCACCAGTCGCGATGTCTACTATTTCGATGTAGCAAATCTGTCTACTGATGGTTATGATTGGGAGCGTGGCCCTAATCTCAATGCTCTCAAGTATAGGCCTTTGGTTTTTTCTCTTGCGGATAGCATCTATGTTCTTTCTATTGGTCCTGATCCTAAGAATAGGTACAGGAATGCCTATAGCTATAGTCCAAAAAAAATAGAGTCCAGGGATGCTCCTACTGCTTTTGAGGTCCTGAAAGGCCAAAAATGGGAATTGCTCAAGGAAGTTCCGGAAATTTTGACCAAAGAAGAAACCAGTGTCCTTGGGTCCTATATATGTCTATGAAGATGGTAGGCAGTTCCTTCTTCTCGTCCGTCATGATGAACTAATTTTGTTTACATATAATGCGGAATGGCGAAACGAGAGTAGTGGATAGTAATCCTAATCCTATTGATTTCCCTGTCAAGGACTTTGATTTATTCCTACGCAAGTCATTTGCTTTCAATGGTGCTCATTTCAATGTTCAACACCCTAGGTCGGTAACTCATTTACTACTGGGAGCTCTGGGATTGAAGGGGGTTGAGTCGCTGTTAGAGCCAAGCAATGAGCAATTAGAGGAATTTCTCTACAGGTGCAGAATGAATGATGTGTGGTGCTCTAGGCTAAATCCCGATTACTGGCATATTCTCCCTTTAAGAGGCAACAATATAAGGGGCAACAAGTTCTGTCTCCTTGCATTTTATTTTTATGATGATCGTGTTTTGCGTAAATGTTATATACGATTTGGGACTTTTGATTTGGTTAATCATGAATATGGTTTATCTTATGCGTCCCTGCTAAAGCCACCAAAACCTGAGATTGAAAACTGGGATTTCAAGGATATTCTTTTTGCAGATGAAGAGGACAGGAGAAGTCTCCAGCCTTATACTATGGTCTGCAGTCAAGTGTAATAATCTACTCTCCCTTCTCCAGTTATTATAAACAATTTGCTATTTAATTTCCATACCATTACTAATTAATATTTTTTATCTTTATTTCTAATATAGTTGTACTCTTACTTGCAGAGCGTCCATTCCTGATTGCTAAATCTTCATTCAACACAAGAGTGAGTTTTTATCTAACTTGTAATATATATCTCAATGCTGCTACTTTCAATTTCTAATTGCCTTGCATTATAAGTTTATTTTTGGTTAGAGGTTAATTAGAAAAAGTTGGAACTTATATAATTGCTAATTAATGCACTTATAGGCATGGCCTTCTTCATTCTAATATTGTAATGGCATGCTATATATATGTTACGTATAAAGCTAGTTATTGATTAGCATATAGTATTATGATATATTACAGGCTATATTTGCTAAGGGTCTATTGTTGCACACAAGTTAATCTTCTTCAAGCTATTATAAGCTTGGTATTCAGATTGGACTTCTTAGATTGAGTATTTCGATTTTTAATTTATCAATATGTAGGTTATGTTCTTTCAGGTCAACCACCATTCCCTACCACTCCAGAAGTATGTGTCTTTGTGTTTTCTATTACTTTTCCTTGATTGCGTTCCTCTTTAATTTTGTTGCCCATTAATGTAAAATATACTCATAGCACTTGTTGTCAAAGTACTAGCTAGTAAACAACTGTTAATGATTATTATATTGAATGTATATATAGTTAATTGCTAAGACTGATCCTTCTTTTTTGTTTAGACGTGGACGGGCTCATATTGCTGATTGAGGTGGAAATAGTAGGCAGGCAGGCAGGCGTAAATGGTTCCTAGTCTACAAATGGTGTTTAGTCATCTTAGTTTTAGTTTTGTAATTAGCTTAATTTATTTGTGGATCTTTCAATATGTTGAGGACACATTTAAGAGCTCGTTTGGCATTGTTTCCGTTTCCTGTTTTCTGTTGCCAATTTTCTGTTTTTGAAAACAAAACAGTGAAAACATGTTTGGCAGGCTGTTTCTGTTTTCAAAAATTTTGGAAACAGAAGCAGTGTTTTGGAAATAAGTGGAAGCAAGAATTTTGTGTTTTCATGTTTTTCCAAAACACTTCCAAAACACAGAAGCGATGAACAGTAACTTACATGTTTTTTAACCATTTTTTTTTACTTTTTTATTTAAAAACATACAATCAAATTGTATATTCAAACATGTTTTTGTTTTTCAAAAATTGACAGCGCAACAAAAATAAAACAAAAACAAAAAACAGAAAACGAAAACGATGTCAAACGACCCCTACACAATTAAGTTTATTCATGTTACTGGATGGTATGTAAAATTGGCTTGACTATGATGTGGCTTTCTTTTCAGTGTTCAGTGTTTGGAAGGTGATATAACCTTCTAAAATCTATGGTTGGACTGAAGAAAGATGAATAGCCTAACCAGGGGTGAATCCAGGAACCATATACCAACTATATATAAAAAATTATATAATCTTTTTTTTTAGAATAAAAAATTCTATAATCTTATCTTACTATATATATATAATATATACTATATATAAAAGTACGGGAAAACTTTATGTTTTCCGATTATATGTAATACCGTAAAATACATTTGATTAAGAAATTTATATTATGGAGTAAAGGGAAGAGAAATTAAGGGTCCAATTGAAATAAAAGAAGAGTTTAAAGGTTAATATGAAATGGGTCTAAAGGGTGAGAGGACCATTAGCAATTTTACCCATATCTTAATTATAAAACAACCATCATCTCTTCATCAACACTTTTCTGTTGAAGTTTCCCCTCCCAACCGAAAACTCATTCTACATTAGACCAAAAACCACTTCATGAAATTAACATGCAATTGGTTCAAGTTAGTCCTCTCACCTTGCTTGTCATGTTTGCACCATTGGATCCGAATTTTTCCAAGGCTTTGGCAATGGTTATAGAGCTCAAAAATGGATTGGGCAAGTTGTGATTTCATAGAGGAAATTTAATACTTTAATCTTGTATCAACACAAAAAAACTAATGCATTGTTGTTATGGGTATATTTGAGGCTTAAAGTGTAGCATTTGTTAAGCATGGAGCTTGGTGAAGGATGTGGAGAGAGAGATTGTTAAGTTTGGATTTGATTTTGGGTAAGAATCTCTTCATTTGGTGTTAATTTGATGTTTTGAATGTTATAAATTGCTTGGGTTTGTGATAGAAATTTTTTGTTAGTGTTTTAGAGTGAATTTGGGAAGAAATTTGTCAAGAAATCAAGTTTAAGGGGTGATTTTAAGGGCTGCCGGAATCTGGAAATTCCAGATTCCGGTGAATATTTCGGTTGCCGGAAGGATGAGGAGAAGAAGAAGAAGGAAAAAAAACCAGGAAAAGAAGAAAAAAAGAAAAAGAAAAAGGAAAAGGAAGAGGAAAAAGAAAAAAAAAGAAAAAGAAAATAAAATAAAATAAGTAAGGAAATTAAGGAGAAATAAGGAAATAAAAAAAAGAAATTTTTAAAATATATAAATATAATTGGGTCCAATATATTGAGAAGTGAGTTTACCATTTTACCCTTGGACAAGTAAAATTATTATATCGTCCTTAAGGTATTAAATTACAAAATTGCCCTTTAAAGAGGAATTTCAATAATTCGACTAAATGGTTATATTAATAAATTCGAATAATTCTCGTACTACTCCGTAATGTTTGTAGGAACATAAATTCCCATATTACCCTTGAGTGGATAAATTACCATATTACCCTTAATTAGTGAAAGTGTACTAATCTATTCCGTTGAACTACGATTTTGAGTCCGATTGGCTAGGGTCAACAACTATGACACGTAAGGAATATCATCGTACCTTGAGAGAGTTAAATTACCGAAATACCCTTGATAGGTAAATTTACTATTTTACCCCTAAGAGCGTGATACAAATGATTAAACTTTAAGATGGTATATTCAGGATTGGAAAGCTACCGTAGAGACCCTTTTTGGGTAAAATTACTGTGCTACCCTTGACCTATCAATATTACCTTTATGCCCCTTAGTCGTCAAATTTACCAAAGTACCCCTAAGGGTAGAAATGAGAGAATTCACTATGTGACTCACATTAATAAATACGCATGTACGTTGTGGAACCTACGATAAGTCCAAATGACCATTTTACCCTCAAATGTGTAAAATTACAACTTTGCCCCTAGAAAAAGGATTCAAAGAATTTGACCCCTTCGGTCATGTAAGGATTTACGAATATGTACGTTGTATCTTTATAGGCATAAAATTACCGTTTTACCCTTAGAAGGTTAAATTTACAGTTTTACCCTTTTAACCTTGTACTTTGAATTAAAGTGTGTAGATTTTGAATATGAGTATCCTAATTGACGATTATGCCCCTGATTGGTAAAATTACGATTTTACCCCTATAAAAAAATTACAGTTTTGCCCCTAGAGGGTAGATATGATCAAATAAGCTTTAGAAAGTGTATTTGGAGTCTGAAACTCGTATTAGAATCCTGTGGGACATAATTAGACGTGTTAAATTCCTCGATATTAGACCGTGGGTCTGGGTTATGTGTGTCTTCTGATTTTATTCTATCTTATTTGACTGATTTGGTTTATATTATCCTGATTTTGATTGATTATCTTGGTTTTACTTTGATCTATGGTTTTGGTTTTAATGGTTTTCTTGTGTTGATGCACTTCTCAATCAGACGACCGAGGCGCTGATCGAGACAGCAGTTAAGCTCACCGTGGACTGACTTTGGGGTGTGTGAGTCCCCTGAACTGTGAGTGGGCTGTCTTCAACGGAGAACCCGTTGAGGAAAATGTTTTATTACTGTTTTTGCTTAAATGCTTTATAAAATGTTTATTTTTGGTGCATTAGTGATCATTGAAAATGGTTTTGAATGGTTTGTAAGCACACGGGGACTCGTGGACTGGACGCAGTCCAGGGAGTACGTGTGGCTGTTTTGGTGGTTTACTAGCTAGTAGTTAGACCTGATTGGCGAACCATGAGTTGAGTTTGGATCCAAATGGTTCGTCGCTCCAGGCCCGACACGCCATATTTATTTACCGGTTCGGCGTGTGCATGGGAGAGCTAAATTGGGTGTGCTGCGGCCACCACGCAATACCGGACCCAAGCTAACGTCAGGGGAACGGGCTTGTTTGGAAAAATAAGATAAATTGCATTTTTACTGATTATTGAATGATGATGAAAATGCCCCTGACGGTTCCAGAGGTTGACTCGGGCCAAGGTCACTCTGGATAGGTTTTATTGGCAGCCCATTTGTTTCATGAAATGATAAATGATTTTATGTACTTGTTTTTGATTGACGATCTGGATTTTATAATTGTTGTTTTTTGAACTGTTTTGGTTGTGAGGGCACCCCACCCTCTCGGATCCTCTTTTGAGGGTGGTTCACTCACTGAGTACATTCGTGTACTCACCCCTCAAATTCTTGTTGTGCTTTCAGGGTAGTTAGGACTCAGCTCATTCGTGGACGGTCGAGTCGGTGGCGTAGGCTGTTTTCACTGCTCTTAGAGGTATTTCTCACTACATGACGGGTCCCACTGGCATTGCCTCTGTTCATGTCACCTTCGTGCCTTGTTTCTTGTTACAAACTCATTATTTGAATTTGACTTGGTTTTCGCTTATTAAAATATTTTTATTATTACGGTTTTCGACGCTACCGCTTTCACTCTGGTTTGAAAACTTTTGGTTTTTAAAACCTTTAATCAATTTATGTTTTTGTTGTTTTTTTTATTCTGGTATTGACGCTTCGTGGAGTCTTGGTGCACGTGACCGGCCGGCACGTGTTCCGAGGTAACACGGCGGTTGTTCGTGCTCGACTTCCGGGTCGGGGCGTGACATTATATACCTTTTTTTCTCAAATATATTTCTAAATTGCCATTATTAAAAAATATGTTAATTATTCAAGTATTTTAATAACGGAAATTTAGATCATCCTCATTAATTAGGATCTAATGTGACTAATAGGAATGCTCCACATCATCTTTAGCATCTGAATTTTCGTCCAAAATATTCTCCAAGACGGTTTAGGAGAAGATCAATTATGTCCAGAAATTTCAAGGGCAAAATCGTCCACCAGAACTGCAGAATTAATTTTCGAGGTAATCATAAAAGTTGTAGATATTGAAATCCTCTTTCCAACGATATCTTATTTGCAATTTTCTGAGCTCTAGATCAAAAGTTATGAATTTTCTTCCAAAACTGCTCTTGTGAAGTCCTCTTTTGAATAAGATTTAACAATGCTGCATCAGGGCTAAATCATTACTGCATTATAATTACTGATTGGACTTGGACTCCTTCTTTGAGCTTCCATATTAACGAATTGGGTTTAAGAATATCAGATGTAGATTTCAAGACATTTGGCTCTCCAAGCCGATTTAGGAGAAGATCAATTCTGTCCAGAAATTTCAAGGGTAAAATTGTCCACCAAAATTGCAGAATTAGGTCTCAAGGTAAACATAAAAGTTGTAGACCTTGGAATCCTCTTTCCAACGGTACCTCATTTGCATTTTTCTGAGTTCCGGATAAAAAATTATGAATTTTCTTCAAAAAATGTTCTTGTGAAGTCCTCCTTCGAATATGATTTAACAATGCTACATCAGAGCTGAATCATTACTACATCATAATTACTGATTGGACTTGGACTCCTTCTTTGGGCTTCCACAGTAACGAATTGGGTCTAAAAATATCAGATTTAGACTTCAAGAAATCTGACTTGGCATTTTGGGTTTCATGGACCCAAACAGGTCTAATAGGCCTATTGGGTCGAAATGAGACAAAATCAGTAGTTTCTCCAAATTGATCCAAAATGGCTCTAAATCTTCATCTTCCTAATACATAGCTCTAATTTTACTATATTAAACAAACTCAAAGTACAATAGGCTACTAGCTCTTTTTTGGGTTTTGTTTCTTTAATCTTTTTTAGCAGAACAATATTGTTGTAAAAGACTTTTTGAAATGATCATCAAAAAATTTAACTGTGGCTATTTATTCCACTTGAGGTCATATCATTTATTTACCTTTTTCTTTTAAACAAAGAGAATCTTGCGTATGGCTTTGAGGAATTTTTCTCGCCCCAACTACATGAATAATTGTTCATGTCATGCTTGCTTAAATCAATTGTCAATTTACGGATAATAATCTATTCAGAAACGGAAAATTCGACTTAAAATTGATTGGATCACCGCGTTAAAAGCCCAGTTACTCACAAAATAAATAAAATTTGAGATAATTTAGAGTATATCGGAGTGCATGATTAAAAGGAGTAGCGTTTCAAATGCTTAATGAACTATAAGAAGCTGCATTGTGAACTATCAGATGGGAGGAAACTTTGAAATGCCTATTACGATGCAATGTCTGAGGATTATAAGAGAATGTATGGAATCTCAGTTCAGACCAGACACAAATTGCTTGCACATTACAGAGCATTGCATATTATCTTGAAAGCATGCATGTGAAAAAAGCATCAAGAAATTTGATTTGTCAGAGATAGATTTTCAAAATTTGTACATCAGGAATTCAACAATAACACGTGCAATCTTGTCAACAAGAAATGAGTACGTGGACAAATTGAATGAGTAGATGATAGGAATACAACAGTTCCCCCGGTGAGAGTAAGACGTACAATAATTTCGATGAAGTAGTTGATGACTCGAACAACCTTTATCAGAAGGAATTCTTAAATAATCTTACATTGCATGGTTTGTTACCGTAAAGACTATATATTGCACTCTCTCGGGAAATTTCAATGCCTTCAACTAAATTTTTGGTCAATTAAAAAAAACACAAAGAAGTAGAAGGAAAATATAGTAATAATGTATATATTATATAAAGAAGTTCTACTTTCATCAAAGTTTAATTTTTTTTTTAAAAGAAATCGCATTTTCATTACATAATTACATAATAGTAAATAGTAAATAATATTTGGATATCATTTTGGACTATTTAATAATATCTAATTTCAATTTTGATATGTAAGTCAACACGAGAATTGGAAAATATTTCCACCTACAAAAGTAACACTTTAAAAGAATTTGCTTCAAATTTAATTTTGTTACATTTCAATAATTAAATTCTTTGACTTCTAATTAGTTTCATGATATCTATTTTATGTTGAATTTAAAATTTACTTCAACATAATTCTAATACAATATAATAATTTAATTCTTTAATTTTTTATTAATTTCAATTATTTTAATATTTTTTTATTTAAACGCGTTCGGCCACGTGCAACGCATGTGAAAGTTAAGACTAGTATATATATATATATATATATATATTATTACTATATAAAATCACGAACTCAAAAATTCTAATTGGGAAATTTCATAAATACCCTTAGTATTATAGTATAATAATTTTTTAATAAGTATTCTTTTTAATCATTTAGCTTTTTTTTATTTTTTAGATGATTAATTCAACTTTTCTTTTTTATTAATTATGGAAAGATATTGTAAATCCAATTTTTAAATTTTTTAAATTATAGAAAGATATTAATAATCCACTATAATTTTAATTAATAATTTACTTCTAATAATTGTTTTTAGATTTAATATATTTAATTATAATATTATTATTTATAGTCATGAAACTTTTTATTTTTAATTATGTAAAGATATTGTAAATAAAAAAATAATATAATAATTTACTAACAATAATTATTTGGAATACTTTTTATTTATAATTTATATTTATTTAATTTAAATAAATTATGGGCATTAAGGAAAAAAATTAGTTTAATATTATTTTCGAAAAAATAAAAAAATTTGGTTTAATTCTTTACATCATCTAACCAAATCTCAGCAGGATTGGATTTAAGAATTTTTTTTACGAGCATCTGAATCTTGTTTCGATTTATTTATAAATTAATTTAGAAATAATAAGAAATACGATATAAAAAGCGTAAAAAGCCCTCCAATCTTTATGGCGTTGAATTATATATTTTTATGAGTATTTTATCCAAAAAATTAAGGATAAATCTTTTGTGTCAATTTTTGCAAAATTTTAGCCGAAATCATGTGCTAACAAAGTCATCAGGGTTATTAGCTAAAAACGCGTTTTGGGGACCCAGCTTAATTTTGTATGATTTTTGGCTCCGAGACTACTTGAAATATCTATATTCATTTAATCAAATCTCAGCCACATTGGATTTAAGGATTTGTTTTTACGAACATCTGAATCTTGTTTCGATTTAATTAGAAATTAATTTGGAAAAAATAGGAAAAACAATATTAGAAACGTCAAAAGACCTTCAATCTTTTTGGCGTTGAATTATATATTTTTTATGAGTGTTTTAGCCAAAAATTGAGGAAATATCTTTCGGGTCAACTTTTACAAAATTTTAGTCGAAATCGTGTAATAACCATCATAGTTTTTGGCTAAAAAAGCTTTCTGGGCGTGGGCTCAGTTTTACATGATTTTTTGTGCCAAGACTCCTTGAGATATCCATATTCATCTAATCAAATCTCAGCCACATTAGATTTAAGAATTTGTTTCTACAAGCATCTGAATTTTGTTTTGATTTAATTAGAAATTAATTTAGAAAAATATGAAAACCGATATTGAAAGCGTGAAAAGTCCTCCAATATTTTTGGCGTTAAATTATATATATTTTGTGAGTATTTTATCAAAAAATTGAGGAAAAATTTTTCGGATCATTATTATTATTTTTTTTGCAAAATTTTAGCCAAAATCATCTACTTACTATCACGTTTTTTTGGCTAAAAACGTGTTTCGGGGTACCGGCTCAGTTTTGCACAATTTTTGGTGCCAGCACTCCTTGAAATATCTATATTCATCTAATAAAATCTTAGCCACATTGCATTTAAAGATGTGTTTTTACGAGTATCTGAATCTTGTTTCGATTTAATTAGAAATTAATTCTAAAAAATATGAAAACGTTATTAAAATCGTGAAATGCCATTCAATCTTTTTGGCATTGAATTATTTTTTATGTGTATATGGCTAAAAATTGAGAAAAAATCTTTCGTGTTAATTTTTACAAAATTTTAGCCGAAATCGTGTAATAATCATCGCAGCTTTTTTGGCTAAAAACGTGTTCTGGGATCCGGTTCAGTTTTGAATGATTTTTTGCGCCAAGACTCCTTGAAATATATATATATATTCATCTAACCAAATCCAAGTCATTGATTTTACAAGCATCTGAATCATGTTTCGTTTTAATTAGAAATTAATTCGGAAAAAAATATGAAAAACGATATTAGAAGCGTGAAAAGCCCTTCAATCTTTTCAGCGTTGAATTATATATTTTTTTTAGTATTGTGGCTAGAAATTAAGGAAAAATATTTCGGGTCAATTTTTACAAAATATTAGTCGAAAATGAGTAACATCACAGTTTTTTTTTTGGCTAAAAACGTGTTCTGGGGCCACGAGTCAGTTGTGCATGATATTTGGCGCCAAGACTCCTTGAAATATCTATATTCATTTAATCAAATCCCAGCCACATTGGACTTAAGGATTTTTTTACGAGTATCTAAATCTGGAAAGAAAATCTTGTTCGATCTAATTAGAAACTAATTCAAAAAAAGTAGGAAAAACGATATTAGAAGCGTAAAAAACCCTTCAATAGTTTTGGCGTTGAATTATATTTTTTTATGAGTATTTACCCAAAATTGAGGAAATATCTTTCCGGTCAATTTTTGCAAAATTTTAGCCGAAATCGTGTAATAATCATAACGGTTTTGGGCTAAAAACGCGTTCCAGGGCTTCGGGTCAGTTTTGCATGATTTTTGGTGCTAAGACTCCTTGAGATATCCATATTCATCTAAACAAATATCAGCTACATTGTATTTAAGAATTTGTTTTTACGAGAATCTGAATCTTGTTTCGATTTAATTAGAAATTAATTCAGAAAAATATGAAAAACGATATGAAAGCGTGAAAAGTCCTCCAATCTTTTTGGCGTTAAATTATATATATTTCATGAGTATTTTAGTCAAAAATTGACAAAAAAAATTTTGGGTCATTTTTTGCAAAATTTTAGCCGAAATCGTGTACTAACCACCACGGTTTTTTGCTAAAAACGTGTTTCGAGGCCCCGACTTAGTTTTGCGTGATTTTTTGCGTGGAGACTACTTGAAATATCTATATTCATCTAATCAAATCTCAACCACATTGAATTTAAGGATTTGTTTTTACGAGCATTTGATTCTTGTTTCGATTTAATTAAAAATTAATTCAGAAAATTTTGAAAAACGATATTAAAAGCGTAAAAAGTCCTCCAATCTTTTTGGCATTAAATTATATATATTTTATGAGTATTTTGGCTAAAAATTGAGGGAAAATATTTTCGGTCAATTTTTGCAAAATTTTAGCCGAAATCATATTCCATCACGGTTTTTTTTGGCTAAAAATATGTTCCGGGTCCGGGTCAGTTTTCATGATATTTGGTGTCAAAACTCCTTGAAATATCTATATTCATCTGAACAAATCTTAGCCACATTGGATTAAAGGATTTGTTTTTACGAGCATTTGAATCATGTTTTAATTTAATTAGAAATTAATTTGAAAAAGATAAAGAAAAACGATATTAGAAGCGTGAGAAGTCCTTCAATTTTTTTGGCGTTGAATTATATATTTTTGTACAAGTATTGTGGCTAAAAATTTTAAAAATTATTTCGGGTCAATTTTGCAAAATTTTAGCCGAAATCGTGTACCATCATGATTTTTTTTGCTAAAAACGCGTTCCGGAGCCCTGGGTTAGTTTTGAATGATTTTTGGCGCAAACTTAAAATATATCTATATTCATCTAACCAAATCTCAACCACATTGTATTTAAGGATTTGTTTATACGAGTTTCTAAATCTTGTTTCGATTTAATCAGAAATTAATTTGGAAATAAAATAGGAAAAAACGATATTTGAAGCGTGAAAAGCCCTTCAATCTTTTTGGCGTTGAATATATTTTGTTTATGATTATTTTTACTAAAAATCGAGGAAAAATCTTTCGGGTCAATTTTTACAAAATCGTGTACTAACCTTCATAGTTTTCAGCTAAAAACGCGTTCCGGGATCTGGCTCAGTTTTGCATGATTTTTGGTGCCAAGACTCCTTGAAATATCTTAGTCACATTAGATTTAAGGATTTGTTCTTACGAGCATCTGAATCTTGTTTCGATTTAATTATAAATTAATTTGGAAAAAATAGGAAAAACAATATTAGAAGCGTTAAAAGCCCTTCCATCTTTTTATGTCGAATTATATACTTTTTATGAGTATTTTAGCCAAAAATTGAGGAATTATCTTTCGGGTCAATTTTTGCAAAATTTTAACCAAAATCGTGTACCAACCATCACGATTTTTTGGCTAAAAACGCGTTCTAGGGCCACGGCTTTGTTTTGCATGATTTTTGGCTTCGAAACTCCTTGAAATATATCTTTATTCATCTAATCAAATCTCAGCCACATTGGATTTAAGAATTTCTTTTTAAGTGCATCTGAATCTTGTTTCGATTTAATTAGAAATTAATTCATAACAATATGAAAAATGATAAATAAAAGCGTGCGGCAAATCTGACTAGTGATCATGGTTATGAATGGAAGCGTACGTGGCGCTGATCTCAATGCTTTCAAGCATGAGCCTTTGGTTTTTTTCTCTTGCGAACAGCATCTATATATTGTTCTTTCTATTGGTCCTAAGAGTTGGAATGCTCCTTTTGATGTCCTGAAAGCCCGTAAGAAAAAACCACGCCATAGGAAAAAATGGAAATTGCTTAAGAACATTCCAGAAATTTTGACCAAAGATGGAACCAGAGTCCTTGGCTTGGATCCTTCGTCTATGAAGATGGTAAGCAATTCCTTCTTCTTGTCCCTCATGTAAGGGAACAAATTTTGTTTACATATGATGCCAAATCGGATTCTTGGGGCGATATAAGAAACTAGTGGATAGTAATCCTAATCCTATTGATTTCCCTGTCAAGGACTTTGATTTATTCAGCTCGGCAAATCAATTTTTGCTATCTAATGGTGTTGGGAGAGCTTTGGGTTTGAAGGAGATTGAGTCCCTGTTTTGGCAAGCTCTGAGCAATTAGAGGAATATATTTCGTCAGCAGAGCTAGGAATATGCTATGGTCTACAGTCAAGTGTAATCTACTCTCCCTTCTGATCCAGTTATAAACAATTTAATCTTAATTTTCCATGTAATAATTAATTAATTTATTTATCTTTATTTCTAATCTACTTGTGCTCTTACTGCAGAGTGTCCATTCCTAATTGCTAAATCTTCATTGAACACAAGAGTGAGCTTTATATATCTTTGTAATATCTCAATGAAAGGCATATCATAAAGCAACAATTTGAACATATAAGAGTAAACTATGTGTTTTGTTCCCTAATTTAACCAATGTTTTCATACCTGGCCCGGTGTTTGGCCCGTTAAGGCCACCGGGTCCCAGATCACCCGATTCAACCGGCGCAAATATATCACATAAAAGCCTTTGGATGCTCGTAAAAACAACTACTTAAATCGAACGTGACTGGGATTTTGTTCGATGAATATAGATATTTCAAGGAGTATTTATGTCAAAAATCATGCAAAAACAAAAAAAATATTTTCGGTGAAAAATACACAATTCAAAGCAAAAAAAAAATTGAAATATTTTTCTCGCTTTAAATATCATTTTTTCTATTTTTTTCCGAATCTATTTCTAATTAAATCGAAACAATATTTAGATGCTCGTAAAAACAAATCCTTAAATATAACGTGGCTGAGAGCCTGAGATTGGTTAGATGAATATAGATATTTCAAGAAGTTTTTATGCCAAAAATCATGCAAAACTGAGCCAGGGCCCCCAAAACGCGTTTTTAGCCCAAAAACCATGATGGTTAGTACACGATTTTCGGCTAAAATCTGACCCGATTTTTTTTTTGAATTTTTTTCCACAATACTCAGAAAAAATATATAATTCAACACCAAAAAGATTGATGGTCTTTTCATGCTTTTAATATCATTTTCCAATTTTTTCCCGAATTAATTTCTAATTAAATCGAAACAAGATTCAGATGCTCGTAAAAACAAATCCTTATGACCACGTGGCCGACATTTGGTTTGATGAATATAGATATTTCAAGGAGTTTTTGCGCCAAAAATCATACAAAATTGAGTCGGGGCTCGGGAATGCTTTTTTAGCCAAAAACCGTGAAAAGAGTAAAAATCCGAAAGCTCTTTTTTGTAGTTGTAATTATGATGCCAAAAAATCAAGTCGGCGCATTCGTCTTTATGTTAATCGTTACAGTCCTCTTGAATCTTCTATTTACCTACTTATTTCTTTAGTACACGATTTCGGCTAAAAACTGATCAGAAAAGTTATTTCTCAATTTTTTGCCACAATACTCAGAAAAAATATATAATTCAACGCCAAAAAGATTGACGGGCTTTTCACGCTTCTAATATCATTTTTCCATTTTCTTCTGAATTAATTTTTAATTAAATTGAAACAAGATTCAGATGCCTCGTTAAAACAAATACTTAAATCGAACGTGGCTGGGATTTTGTTCGATGAATATAGATATTTCAAGGAGTATTTACGTCAAAAATCATGCCAAAACAAAAAATATTTTCAGCAAAAAATACACAATTCAACGCAAAAAAATTGAAATACTTTTCTCGCTTTAAATATCATTTTTCTATTTTTTTCCGAATTTATTTCTAATTAAATCGAAACAATATTTAAATGCTCGTAAAAACAAATCCTTAAATCTAATGTGGCTAAGAGCCTGAGATTGGTTAGATGAATATAGATATTTCAAGAAGTCTTTCTGCCAAAGATCTTGCAAAACTGAGCCGGGGCCCCTGAAACGCGTTTTTAGCCCAAAAACCATGATGGTTAGTACACGACTTTCGGCTAAAATCTGACCCGATTTTTTTTTTTCTGAATTTTTTGCCACAATACTCAGAAAAAATATATAATTCAACACCAAAAAGATTGATGGTCTTTTCACGCTTTTAATATCATTTTTCCAATTTTTTTCCGAATTAAATTTTAATTAAATTGAAACAATATTCAGATGCCTCGTTAAAACAAATACTTAAATCGAACGTGACTGGGATTTTGTTCGATGAATATAGATATTTCAAGGAGTATTTACGTCAAAAATCATGCAAAAACAAAAAAAAATATTTTCGGCAAAAAATACACAATTCAACGCAAAAAAAAATTGAAATATTTTTCTCGCTTTAAATATCATTTTTCTATTTTTTTCCGAATTTATTTCTAATTAAATCGAAACAATATTTAGATGCTCGTAAAAACAAATCCTTAAATCTAATGTGGCTGAGAGCCTGAGATTGGTTAGATGAATATAGATATTTCAAGGAGTCTTTCTGCCAAAGATCATGCAAAACTGAGCCGGCGCCCCTGAAACGCGTTTTTAGACCAAAAACCATGATGGTTAGTACACGATTTTCGGCTAAAAACTGACCCGAATTTTTTTTCCTGAAATTTTTGCCACAATACTAAGAAAAAATATATAATTCAACACCAAAAAGATTGATGGTCTTTTCATGCTTTTAATATCATTTTTCCAATTTTTTTCCGAATTAATTTCTAATTAAATCGAAACAAGATTCAGATGCTCGTAAAAACAAATCCTTATATCCAACGAGGCCGACATTTGGTTTGATGAATATAGATATTTCAAGGAGTCTTTGCGCCAAAAATCAAGCAAAATTGAGTCAGGGCTCGGGAACGCGTTTTTAGCCAAAAACCGTGGTGGTTAGTACACGATTTCGGCTAAAAACTGATCGGAAAAGTTATTTCTCAAATTTTTGCCCCAATACTCAGAAAAAATATATAATTCAACGCGAAAAAGATTGACGGGCTTTTCACGCTTCTAATATCGTTTTCCCATTATTTTTCTGATTTAATTTTTAATTAAATTGAAACTAGATTCAGATGCTCGTAAAAACAAAAACTTAAATCGAACGTGGCTGGGATTGTGTTCGATGAATATAGATATTTCAAGGAGTATTTACGTCAAAAATCATGCAAAAACAAAAAATATTTTTGGCAAAAAATACACAGTTCAACGCAAAAAAAATTGAAATATTTTCCCGCTTTAAATATCATTTTTCTATTTTTTCTGAATTTATTTCTAATTAAATCGAAACAATATTCAGATGCTCGTAAAAACAAATCCTTAAATCTAATGTGACTGAGAGCCTGAGATTGGTTAGATGAATATAGATATTTCAAGGAGTCTTTCTGCCAAAAATCATGCAAAACTGAGCCGGGGCCCCCAAAACGCGTTTTTAGCCCAAAAAACCATGATGGTTAGTTCACGATTTTCGGCTAAAAACTGACCCGAATATTTTTTTCTGAAATTTTTGCTCTTTTTGCCAAAAATCATGCAAAACTGTGCCGGGGCCCTCGAAACACGTTTTTAACCCAAAAACCATGATGGTTAGTACACGATTTTCGGCTAAAAACTGACTCGAACTTTTTTTCCTGAATTTTTTGCCACAATACTCAGAAAAAATATATAATTCATCACCAATTGATGGTCTTTTCACGCTTTTAATATCATTTTTCAAATTTTTTTTTCCGAATTAACTTCTAATTAAATCGAAACAAGATTCAGATGCTCGTAAAAATAAATCCTTATATCCAATGTGGCTGACATTTGGTTTGATGAATATCGATATTTCAAGGAGTCTTTTTGCCAAAAATCATGCAAAATTAAGTCGGGACTCGGGAACGCGTTTTTAGCCAAAAATCGTGATGTAGTACACGATTTCGGCTAAAAACTGATCGGAAAAGTTTTTTCTCAATTTTTTGCCACAATACTCAGAAAAAATATATAATTCATCGCCAAAAAGACTGACGGGCTTTTCACGCTTCTAATATCGTTTTTCCATTTTTTTCTGAATTAATTTCTAATTAAATTGAAACAAGATTCAGATGCTCGTAAAAACAACTACTTAAATCGAACGTGGCTGGGATTTTGTTCGATGAATATAGATATTTCAAGGAGTATTTACGTCAAAAGTCATGCAAAAAAAATACAATATTTTCGGCAAAAAAATACACAATTCAAAGCAAAAATGAAAATTGAAATATTTTTCTCGCTTTAAATATCATTTTTCTATTTTTTTCCGAATCTATTTCTAATTAAATCGAAACAATATTTAGATGCTCGTAAAAACAAATCCTTAAATCTAATGTGGCTGAGAGCCTGAGATTAGTTAGATGAATATAGATATTTCAAGGAGTCTTTCTGCCAGAAATCATGCAAAACTGAGCCGGGGCCCCTAAAATGCGTTTTAGCCCAAAAACCATGATGGTTAGTTCACGATTTTCGGCTAAAAACTGACCCGAATATTTATTTCTGAATTTTTTGCTCTTTCTGCCAAAAATCATGCAAAATGAGCCGGGGCACCCGAAACGCGTTTTTAGACCAAAAACCACGATGGTTAGTACACGATTTTTGGCTAAAAACTGACCCGAATTTTTTTTCCTGAAATTTTTGCCACAATACTAAGAAATAATATATAATTCAACACCAAAAAGATTGATGGTCTTTTCGCGCTTTTAATATCATTTTTCCAATTTTTTTCTGAATTAATTTCTAATTAAATCGAAACAAGATTCAGATGCTCGTAAAAACAAATCCTTATATCCAACGTGGCAGACATTTGGTTTGATGAATATAGATATTTCAAGGAGTCTTTGCGCCAAAAATCATGCAAAATTGAGTCTGGGCTCGGGAACGCGTTTTTAGCCAAAAACCGTGATGGTTAGTTTCGGCTAAAAACTGATCGGAAAGGTTTTTTCTCAATTTTTGGTCACAATACTCAGAAAAATTAAATAATTCAAGCCAAAAAGATTGACGGGCTTTTCACGCTTCTAATATCGTTTTTCCAATTTTTTCCGAATTAATTTTTAATTAAATTGAAACAAGATTCAGATGCTCGTAAAAACAAATACTTAAATCGAACGTGGCTGGGATTTTGTTCGATGAATATAGATATTTCAAGGAGTATTTACGTCAACAATCATGCAAAAACAAAAAAATATTTTCGGCAAAAAATACACAATTCAACGCAAAATAAATTGAAATATTTTTCTCACTTTAAATATCATTTATCTATTTTTTTCCGAATTTATTTCTAATTAAATCGAAACAAGATTCAGATGCTCGTAAAAACAAATCCTTAAATCTAATGTGGCTGAGAGCCTGAGATTGGTTAGATGAATATAGATATTTCGAGTCTTTCTGCCAAAAATCATGCAAAACTGAGCAGGGGCCCCCGAAACACGTTTTTAGCCCAAAAACCATGATGGTTAGTACACCATTTTCGGCTAAAATCTGACCCGATTTTTTTTTTTCTGAATTTTTTGCCACAATACTCAGAAAAAATATATAATTCAACACCAAAAAGATTGATGGTCTTTTCACGCTTTTAATATCAATTTTCCAATTTTTTTCCGAATTAACTTCTAATTAAATCGAAACAAGATTCAGGTGCGCATAAAAACAAATCCTTATACCCAATGTGACTGACATTTGGTTTGATGAATATCTATATTTCAAGGAGTCTTTTTGCCAAAAATCATGCAAAATTAAGTCGGGGCTCGGGAACGCGTTTTTAGCCAAAAACCATGATGGTTAGTACATGATTTTCGGCTAAAATCTGACCCTATTTTTTTCTGAATTTTTTGCCACAATACTAAGAAAAAATACATAATTCAACACCAAAAAGATTGATGGTCTTTTCACGCTTTTAATATCATTTTCCAATTTTTTTCCGAATTAATTTCTAATTAAATCGAAACAAGATTCAGATGCTCATAAAAACAAATCCTTATATCCAATGTGGCTGACATTTGGTTTGATGAATATAGATATTTCAAGGAGTCTTTGCGCCAAAAATCATGCAAAATTGAGTCGGGGCTCGGGAACGCGTTTTTAGCCAAAAACCATGATGGTTAGTACACGATTGGCTAAAAACTGATCGGCAAAGTTTTTTCTCCATTTTTTGCCACAATACTCAGAAGAAATATATAATTCAACGCCATAAAGATTGACGGGCTTTTCACGCTTCTAATATCGTTTTTCCATTTTCTTCCGAATTAATTTTTAATTAAATTGAAACAAGATTCAGATGCCTCGTAAAAACAAATACTTAAATCGAACGTGGCTGGGATTTTGTTCGATGAATATAGATATTTCAAGGAGTATTTACGTCAAAAATCATGCAAAAACAAAAAAATATTTTCGGCAAAAAATACACAATTCAACGCAAAAAAAAAATTGAAATATTTTCTCGCTTTAAATATCATTTTTCTATTTTTTTCTGAATTTACTTCTAATTAAATCGAAACAATATTCAGATGCTCGTAAAAACAAATCCTTAAATCTAATGTGGCTGAGAGCCTAAGATTGGTTAGATGAATATAGATATTTCAAGGAGTCTTTCTGCCAAAAATCATGCAAAACTGAGCCGGGGCCCCTGAAATGCGTTGTTAGCCCAAAAACCATGATGGTTAGTACACGATTTTCGGCTAAAATCTGACCCCATTTTTTTTCTTGAATTTTTTGCCACAATACTCAGAAAAAATATATAATTCAACACCAAAAAGATTTATGGTCTTTTCACACTTTTAATATCATTTTTCCAATTTTTTCCGAATTAACTTCTAATTAAATCGAAACAAAATTCAGATTCTCGTAAAAACGAATCCGTATATCCAATGTGGCTGACATTTGGTTTGATGAATATAGATATTTCAAGGAGTCTTTGCGCCAAAAATCATGCAAAATTAAGTCGGGGCTCGGGAACGCGTTTTTAGCCAAAAATCGTGATGCACGATTTCGGCTAAAAACTGATCGGCAAAGTTTTTTCTCAATTTTTTGCCACAATACTCAGAAAAAATATATAATTCAATGCCATAAAGATTGACGGGCTTTTCATGCTTCTAATATCGTTTTTCCATTTTCTTCCGAATTAATTTTTAATTAAATTGATACAAGATTCAGATGCCTCGTAAAAACAAATACTTAAATCGTACGTGGCTGGGATTTTGTTCGATGAATATAGATATTTCAAGGAGTATTTACGTCAAAAATCATGCAAAAACAAAAAAAATATTTTCGGCAAAAAATACACAATTCAACGCAAAAAAAAATTGAAATATTTTTCTCGCTTTAAATATCATTTTTCTATTTTTTTCCGAATTTATTTCTAATTAAATCAAAACAATATTCAGATGCTCGTAAAAACAAATCCTTAAATCTAATGTGGCTGAGACCCTTAGATTAATTAGATGAATATAGATATTTGAAGGAGTCTTTCTGACAAAAATCATGCAAAACTGAGCCGGGGCCCCTGAAATGCGTTTACACGATTTTCGGCTAAAATCTGACCCGTTTTTTTTTCTTAATTTTTTGCCACAATACTCAGAAAAAATATATAATTCAACACCAAAAAGATTGATGGCCTTTTTCACGCATTTAATATCATTTTTCCAATTTTTTCCGAATTAATTTCTAATTAAATCGAAACAAGATTCAGATGCTCGTAAAAACAAATCCTTATACCAACGTGGCTGACATTTGGTTTGATGAATATAGATATTTCAAGGAGTCTTTCTGCCAAAAAATAATGCAAAACTGAGCCGGAGCCCCCAAAACGCGTTTTTAGCCCAAAAACCATGATGGTTAGTTCACGATTTTCGGCTAAAAACTGACCCGAATATTTTTTTCTTAATTTTTTGCGACAATAATCAGAAAAAATATATAATTCAACACCAAAAAGATTGATGGTCTTTTTCACGCATTTAATATCATTTTTCCAATTTTTCCCGAATTAATTTCTAATTAAATCGAAACAAGATTCAGATGCTCGTAAAAACAAATCCTTATATCCAACGTGGCTGACATTTGGTTTGATGAATATAGATATTTCAAGGAGTCTTTCTGCCAAAAAAATAATGCAAAACTGAGCCGGAGCCCCCAAAACGCGTTTTTAGCCCAAAAACCATGATGGTTAGTTCACGATTTTCGGCTAAAAACTGACCCGAATATTTTTTTCTGAATTTTTTGCTCTTTCTGCCAAAAATCATGCAAAACTGAGCTGGGGCCCTCGAAACGCGTTTTTAGCCCAAAAACCATGAAGGTTAGTACACGATTTTCGGCTAAAAACTGACCCGAATTTTTTTTCCTTAATTTTTTGCCACAATTCTCAGAAAAAATATATAATTCAACACCAGAAAGATTGATGGTCTTTTCACGCTTTTAATATCATTTTTCCAATTTTTTTCCGAATTAATTTCTAATTAAATCGAACAAGATTCAAATGCTCGTAAAAACAAATCCTTATATCCAATGTGGCTGACATTTGGTTTGATGAATATAGATATTTCAAGGAGTCTTTGGGCCAAAAATCATGCAAAATTGAGTCGGGGCTCGGGAACGCGTTTTTAGCCAAAAACCGTGATGGTTAGTACACGTTTTCGGCTAAAAACTGATCGGAAAGGTTTTTTCTCAATTTTTTGTCACAATACTCAGAAAAAATATATAATTCAACGCCAAAAAGATTGACGGGCTTTTCACGCTTCTAATATCGTTTTTCCATTTTTTTCTGAATTAATTTTTAATTAAATTGAAACAAGATTCAGATGCCTTGTAAAAACAAATACTTAAATCGAACGTGGCTGGGATTTTGTTCGATGAATATAGATATTTCAAGGAGTATTTACGTCAAAAATCATGCAAAACTGAGCCAGTGCTAAAAACTGTTTCGAAAAATTTTTTCTCAATTTTTTACCCCAATACTCAAAAAAAATATATAAACCAGCAATTTTTTTCCTTGGCATTGGAAACTTTAATCTTAACAACCTCGGCATAAGACCAATTTTTTTAAACATGTAAAATATTAAACTAATTTTTTTCCTTAATGTCCATAATTTATTTAAATTAAATAAATATAAATTATAAATAAAAAGTATTTCAAATAATTATGGGGAGTAAATTATTATAATTATGTTTTGTATTTACAATATATTTACATAATTTAAATAAAAAGTTTCATGATTATAAATTATAATATTATAATTAAACATAATATAATCGAAAAATAATTATTAGAAGTAAATTATTAATTACATTTATAGTAGATTATTAATATCTTTTCATAATTTAATAAATTTTTTAAATATTAGATTTACAATATCTTTCCATAATAATATTAATAAAAAAGTTGAATCATCTCAAAAAAATAATAAAAAAGTTAAATGACTAAAAAGAATACTTCTTAAAAAATCAGTATACTATAATACTAAGGGTATTTATGAAATTTCCCAATTAGAGTTTTTGAGTTCGTAATTTTATAAGTAAGATAAGATAAGATAAGATAAGATAAAATAAGATAGTAAGATAAAAATTAATAAAATTCAATTCATCTTTTAAAATTTATGAAAATCAACACATAACAATTTTTTTTGAAGTAAATCAACACATAACAATTAAAATTAGACGGAGGGGACATATATAATCTAACAAACAATTCATACAAAAAACTAAATCGAACAAAGTGACTGTAGAGGCAAAATTATGGTATGAATTATATGCAAGTTCTATTTACAAAATAGCATTAAAAATAAGCGGTTCATGTATTATCACCGGTTAATTATATGATATGTTCACTGTAGTTGTACAAGTATTAGGGGCGAACATACAGAGCCGTCTATAAGTCATTTTTCATCCAAGCTGGATGTGGTGAGAAGAGTAAGTACAGATTGAGATTGAGATTGAGATTAAATCTCATTGGTGATTTCTGTATATATGCGATTAAATTAATTGAACAGAGCATGAATTACTAAACTGAATGGTGGGTTCAAGCATTAAATACAATTGTCAATTTATATATAGTAACTACTTATCTTCAAAAAATTGAGTGGCTTGACTTTTCTCAACTATATATTAGTTATTGCATCGCAGGAAAGCTCTGATCATTTTTTCCCAGGAAAGAAAGCTCGCCTTCATCTTTATTGCATTGCAGTTTGTAGTTTGCAGCACCAATAATTTCACTCCAAAAACAAACAAAACTCCAAAAATCTCCTCTTTTTCCTTTGCCTCTCATCGACAGGTAATGAGTAAATGACCTGTAGTAATTTATTCCAAGAAGGCTCGGGGCAGTTTCCTAGCCTGTCAATGTAAAAATTGCATTGCACCCATCAATAATTTCAATCCCCCAAGAAACAACCAAAACTCACACCAATCAAAAAGTAAATACCATCTCAATCTTTTTCCTTGATTCTTGAATTATAAGCGCTGCAGTTGCTTCTCTTCCCTTTACTTCCTAGCCTGTTTCTCTTCCTTTGCATGCTCCCCCAAAACCTAACCTTGAAACCTTCACTTTCTCCAAATCTCTCCCTCCCTATTAGTTTTGCAGGTAAATATTCTAAATTTTTCACCGTTTGGAGTCGTGGAGTTACTCTTCTATCTTCCTTTCCTTTTTATTGCTAAAATTTTGATTATTGTAGAAACATGGGAGAAACAAGTGAGTGATTCTGACAGCAAGAAGATGAGGACAGTTCATTGTTACAAATGCAGCTTTTAACTCTTGGCATGGGAGGAGTTGGGAAGAAATTTAGGAGGTCAGTTTAAACTAATTTTTATCAGCATTTTCTTTTCTTTTCTGGTACTGAAAAGATTTTTTTCTTCTTGCTGATTTGGATTACTTTAGGGGCGTTTGATCACCTGTGGTGATCTTGGCAGGTGATCTCAGATCATCTCGTTTGGTTACACTTTTTTGTTTGGTGTACTAATCCGGATTACCCTGATCACCCCTCTAAGGGTGATATTAGCACCATAAACCAATCTTAGATCACTAGTGATCCGGGGGTGATCCTAACCAAACGCCCCTAAGGTTTGCTGATCTCTTCTACTTTGCGTTAGCACAATAAAATAGTTTGACAAACAAGCTCGGTTTGTTTTCTTGAAAAAACTTCTTTCTATCATATTTGTTTAGTGGTCTGTTTCTGTTTCAAAAATTTTAGTTATTTTCTTATCTTCCTATTCGAATTTTTTTAGTTGATCTATAATCCTTCAAGCCTCGATAAGCTGATAACTGACGACATTTATTAAATAGTCTGTAAGCAACTTCTATTTTTTAGTGCTAATTCTTACACCCAGCAGCTTCTTTATAAATGGGTCTGCTTGCAAAGATTAAGAGCCAAGAAAGAACTATAGAAACTTATTGTTGTATCAAAACAGGAAATAGAAGGCAGAGTAATATTTTTAGTGGTCTGGAGGAGATAAGATCATATGCTGATTTTTAACATGTAGTTAAATTATTTAGGAATCCAACTATTTCCTAAATGTCAATCTCTAAATGTCACGCATCCCTATTTCCTAGTAAATACATTAATGTCTCATATATGCAGTGCTAGGAAGAGAAAACTTGAAGAAGCCGCTCAACATGAGGAATGTAGAGATATCATTGCTGCTAAAAAGAGCTACCAAAAAGCTATTCACATTACGCCTAAAATAGCCCATGAACTAATCATGGTAAGTAGTAAATAATGAATAGTGGTCCTGTTAAATTTCTAGAAGTAATTGATCTTCTTTAAAGACTCTTCTTGCTTTCTCTTTGCATTTTTGTTTGTTAAAGGTCTTAGAAGGAGAAAAATGTACGTTATGTTGTGGCTCCTTACGAGGCTGATGCGCAAATCACTTTCTTGGCCATCAGCGGACAAGTTGAAGCAGTAATTGCTGATGGCGGTGATTTTATACCTTTCGGCTGTCCTAGAGTGAGTTGTGTATATACTACTTATTTTAAAATCATACTACAATCTCTCCCACTCTCTCTGACTCTAAATTGTTACAATCCTCTATCTAATTCAGGTTCTTTTTAAAATGGACAAGTCTGGGAAAGGTGAAGAGTATAGTTTTCCAGGCTACAGCAACACGAGGACTTTTCTGCATTCACTCAACAGATGCTGCTAGAGATGTGCATTCTACGTGGTTGTGACTACTTGCCAGCAGTTGGAGGGATACGCATCCCCAAGGCCAAAGAACTTATTACAGAGTTCAAAAGTTATGACAAGGTGAGTGCCATCCCATCATAAATGCTCTCAATAGATTGAATATTTTGAACGAGATTAACTGCTACTGTTAAGATAGATGATGTTTAAGGCTTGTGGTATCTTTAAAGCACTTCATGGATATCTTCTCTTCTGATTATACTTGATGCTTCATGTCTCTGTCAATGGTTTGAATAATTTATGTTGTGCTCCTAGTGATGATAATTTATTTTCCAGGTGATTCAGCACCTTAGGGAGGAATCTTTTTCACTTCCTAATTCTTATGAAGAATCATTCAAGAAAGCAAAATTAACTTTTCAGCACCAACCAGTTTATGATCCTAGGATTGAAGACATTGTACATTTATCTCCCATACTTGACAAACTTGGACTTGGTTTTGTTGATTTCGACTTTTTAGGCTCATATCCTTAACAAATTGTCCTATTTCTCAAAATATTGTTAATTGCTGCCCTTTGTTGAGAAAAATTTGATAAGCCTTAATTTGGAATACACCGATACCACAAGATATAGCTCAAGGCATAGCAACAGGTGATCTTGATCCATTTACAAAAGAGCCATTTGAGGTAATTGATCTTACATTCTATGTTTAGCTTTTATCTTTGAATCTTTGGTTTCTTTAACGGTCTGAACAAGATTGAGCAATCCTTCGAAAGATAATATATTATCCAACAAAACTTTACATTTTCTGTCTGACACAAACTCTTGAAACTTTTTGCAAACTAAACTCATCGCCATCATCATCTATAATTATATTATATATGCATAAACGATTTAAAATCCAAAACAGTATCTGACATTTTCTAGAGAAGATTAACATAGTCCTAATATAATCAATACCATTTTCGAAACATGGATGGCTTTCTATGTATTTACATGGTAACTAAAAACATTATGCCTTTTGAAAAAAAAAAAAAAAAAATCTTTCCTTCTATCTTGTCTGGAAGTTGAGTTTCTTAATGCAATAGGCAAACATGAAGGCAAAGAAAACTGCAAATCCAACCAAAACTGCAGCAACTGGCCCCATAAAGTCTGGATCATAGCCATATTGGTCTTGAATGTAGTGTTTAATTTGAGGGTCAGGGCTGATGCCAGGCACCTTAATGGTCTTTGCAATATCTCCATATTGTGACACAATGAGTCCATAAACTGTCCATGCCACTGGGCAAATCCAGTAATACCAAATCCACCACTTGGGAATTTTCTGAAATTTTAACAAGTATATAGACAAAGAAATTTTGTATCAGATTTGATCATTCATGAATGATTATGTAGTACTGGTTAAAAAAAAACAGAATTGCTTGTGAAATAAGTAAACTTACCGGTCTTGGAATGAAGAAGCCAGAGAAGAGATTAAATAATGCATAGAATGCTGCTGCAAATATGGCTGCTACTTGATGATTTGGTGTGATTGAAACAGTCATCATTCCATAGTATGTGAAGTAAAGGAAGGAGAAGAAATTGACAAAGAAAAACCAGAAGAACTTTGCAACAGTCCATTGAAATCCCACCATAGCATACACAATAAGGGTATAGTATGATGTTTGGACAAGTATGTAAGGAATTTCACAAAAGACCTGCAATTCAAAAAAAAATTGAAGTCAAATCTTTTGAATTGAACATTAAAGACACAGACTAAAAAATATCATCAATGACAAAACTCTTCATCTCACCTGTGCAAGGGCATAAGGTAATGCAGAGTACATTCCGGCCGCTTTTTCACGGTAGAAAACTGTTCTTTCAACCGCTACTATTGGTTGTACTGTTGAACAGTTATTAATACCAACAAACAAGACTGCAGCGTACATGGCTCCAATGATCATTGTAAGATCAGATGAAGACTCCCTGAACATTAATGGAACATAGAGGAAAATATGTAAACAGTTTTGGAAGCCTTAATTTGGACTATTAATTTTGAGTAAGCATGAAATGAGGACTGACCTTTTTGTTCCAACCTGCCAGAAAATAGTGCCAACCATGAGGGCAGAAACCAAAGTGAAGAAGTATCTAACAAGGTTATAGTCAGGACTTCTCCAATAAGTCCACCATTGCTTCCAAAGGCAAGATTTAAATTGACCCCATGAGGATTGTGAGTATTGACTGGCAAAATAAAGGTCTTTAGCTCCTGGGGGTGGTGTGCTTAGCTCCTTTACTAAGGCCTTGTTTCGCCTGTCGATAAATCTATTAGCTCAAAGCAACAAAAAAAAAAGAAAAAAAAAAAGGAATGAACATTTGAATTAATATCACTAATAATGCTTATGTATTCACTTACTGATACAAGGATGATGTTTTATAGTATTCAGCAAAGTCAATTCCAAGCCTAACTTCAGCAGCTACAGAGCTTACTTCAAGCATCCATGTAGCAGGATTGTACTTTTCTTTGATTTTAGGGATTCCAGGAATTGCCTGAAATGGTGAATAACAGGGGAATTAGATTAATGCTTTCTAATATGTTCATCTTTTAAAGGGATAAAATAATCTTACTATGATTACAATTACATACCTCAAAATATTCAATGATCTTGTGAGAATTCCGGCCTAATGGTCCTGAGTAAATCACCTGACCTCCTCTCTTCATCAGTAGCAGTTCATCAAAAGCTTCAAAGATATCAATACTAGGCTGATGAATAGTGCAGACAACTGTTCTTCCAGTGTCCACAGTGTTTCTCACAGTTCTCATGACAATGGCAGCTGCCCTTGCATCAAGTCCGGATGTTGGTTCATCCATGAAAATGATTGATGGATTAGCAACAAGCTCCACAGCAATTGTCAGCCTCTTTCTTTGCTCTGTTGACAGCCCTGTAACTCCTGGTAACCCTACTATGGCATCCTTGAGATTGTCCAATTCTACCAATTCCATCACTTCATCCACAAAAATCTTCAAGACAGAAGAAAATAGTGTTTTAGAGCCTAAAATCATATAATTAATTAACACCATTCTTTATCTCAGTGACCAAGTTCTTACCAATTTTTCCTCATTGCTAACTTCTTTAGGAAGCCGAAGGAATGCTGAGTAAATCAATGATTCTCTGATAGTAACTTGGGGTGAATGAATATCATTTTGTTCACAATACCCTGAAATTCTTGCAAAAGTTTCTTGTTTCTTGGGAAATCCAGAGATTCTGATATCGCCCTCGATATATCCACCAGTCTTTCTTCCTGCTAAAACATCCATCAAAGTTGTCTTTCCTGCTCCACTGACTCCCATCAATGCAGTCAATACTCCAGGCCTAAATGCACCTGTTACTCCTCGGAGTAGTTGTAACCTGTCCTCTGCTACTCCTTGTGCCTTCATTTCCTGTTTAAGTTCTTAATTTTAAGACCATGTTCTATTGTAACAATTATAAGGTTTATGTATGTATTTACTTTAAAGAGAAGAAAAAGGATCTTACGGGTGGCATATCAACATAGTAATTGACAGAGTCAAAGGACATTGCTAGAGGAGTAAAGGGAAGAACCATTCCTCTCTTGGGAGCAACTCCATTGGCTGTCTCAACAGAAGAATCATTCCTGCTCATCCCATTGGGATTCGTTCGACTGCTCATTCTCCGAATTGCCATTTCTCCTAAAAGATTTAATAACATAAAAATGATTAGTACCAACACCATAGACATAAAACATGATTGAAACAGAACATTTTGTTATCTTTCTTACTTGAATTGTTTTCATCTGCAGAAGATAATGAATCTTTGCTTGATTTTGGTCTCCTTAACCTTGGTTCACCCTTAGAACCCCCATCTTCAGCCTCCAGCTCATTTGCTGTTTCTTCAGAAATAGTGGCCTGTGGCTTTCCAAGAGCTATAATGCCAATTAAGAAGATAGAAAAAATTAGCTACCTAAATAAAGATAAAGATAGCAAAGAAGAACTCATTAGGCCTAAAACAGAATGATCAAACTTACGATTTAGGTACATGAGCGCGAAGGTGAAGAGTATGTTGAAGAGAACTGTGAACCCTAAAAGAGCAGCAGCACCAATCCAATACCAATTTCTATCATTAGGAACATCAAAGTTCCTGAGCACTGCTATTCCCAAGGTTGTATTACCGTCTGTAGCCTGCATGATAAACAAAGTTTAATTTCCCTTAGAAAATGATATGATTTTTTTTTTTCAATTTATGAAGAATTGATACCTTTTGCTAAATAACTTACCAGTTTGTTCATCCACCTTGGAGCATATATCTCATTCACAGTAAAGGCATTGAAACCATAAGTCATAGGTGAAACCCAGTAACCCCATTCCCACCATTTTGGAATATCACCTGTTAAACAAATAAAGCAACTCCATATTAATTATGAACTCATTTTTCTTATAGTTCAATTCATGTATGTTTTATACTTACGTTTAGGAACAATGAAACCTCCCAGCAAGAACACAAGGAGAAGAGTAAGAGCGCCACCAGTGTTAGCTATGATCATTGTTCTGCATATTCCAGCAATGAGCCTAAAGAGTCCAGCTGCCATTTGTTGTATTAAGAACACCAAGAAGAAGTTCTTGAAAAACCTGAAATTAAATAAATTTCTCAATTAAGACGAAATTCTAAAGTCTAATCATTACTATATTAGATTTCAATAAATTGCTCTGATTCAAATTTACCTGCTCGCCTCAGGTGCAAATCCCATAGTGTAATATGTTATAACCATCCAAACAATGGATTCCAAGATCGAAATCGGGACCCGGAGGAGGAAAGTTGGCAAGGTGAAAGTCCAAACAGGGTGGAATAAAAGGTCTCTTTGCTTGTAAAACACCGGAAGCCTACTGATCATGAGTGAGAGTTCAGAAAAACCATTGAACATGTTAATGATCATTGCAAATATTAGTGCACCAACATAGACTGCACCATCTTGCTCATTCCTAGTGTGCAATTCAGTCCTCAAAAACACCGTGGCCGAGATGATTGCCACAATTATAATTTGGACCGTCTTGAACACATAAAGGAACGAGTTCCTTTTGATCAACAGCCATTCTTTGTCCCAACAAGCCTTAAGAAGTTCCATTTTGGGAACTGAGTATTTTTGTAAAGCCAATGCTGCTTTATGGCTTCTTCTCTTGTCAAATGGCACTGACAGCTCATTCTCTAGCCTCATCCCTACATGGAAACGCTTAAACCTGTTTGCAAATTCAGTCACTGTTATGTATCTGTATGGCTTGCTTCTATCCGCCCAGTATTGTTCTTGGTCCTTCTTTGAAGTAACCTGTTACAATTTCAAATTCAACATCATCATTAACATTAACAATATTTTCAATGAAGCAAAAATGGGTAATCAAGTTTGACTAAAGTTCCTTTTTGCCCCCATAATTTGGGACTTTTTACCCCCTAAACTTACAATATGAGGACATGTTAGTCCCTCTCAAACGATATTGCTGACGTGACAATGCCACGTTAGACCAAAAATGCCATGTAGCAATGCCACGTCGGACCAAAATGCCACGTGGCAAGATCGCGTCAGACTAAGGCATATTGTTTGAGAGGGACTAAAATAAAATGTCCAAAATTAAAGTTTAGGGGAGAAAACATCAAAATCATATAAGTTCATGGGAAGCCCATTAAATTAAATCAGTCAAGTTTTGGGCTGTTCTCTTTTTGGGGTTTTTTTTACCTCCTGCAAGAAGTCAGCAGTTCCTTTCCTCTCTGGGCATTTGAAGCCACAACTCTCAAAGAACTCAACAACATGCTCACGTGGACCTTGGTAAACAATTTGTCCTTCTGACAAAAGGATGATGTCATCAAAAAGTTCGAAAGTCTCAGGAGCAGGCTGAAGTAGGGACATCAAGATTGTGGCTTCTGTTAAGTGCACAATCTGCTGCAAGCACTTCACTATCTGATATGTCGTGGAACTATCAAGTCCTGTTGATATCTCATCCATGAAAAGTGTCTTGGTCGGTCCAACAATCATCTCCCCTATATTATTAATCAAACAAACCCAATTATTATTATAAATTTTAAGCTTTTTCTTAAAAGGGCATCATTTTTTATATACCAAATTCTCAACTTATCCTAAACTTTCATGTTTTAGCAAATATAGAAATCATTAGTGCTCTACACACCAGATTGAAGTTTTGTTTTAATTATCTTATCTTATAATATAATAATTCTCAATGAGTGAAGAAGACAAATTACAGAAAATAAGGTGCATTTCCATATATCCAAAGAAAAAGGGTTGGTGGAAGATCAACTTTAAGATTTGGTCAAGTAATATATATAAACTATAATTTGGTTTAATTTGGCTTCGTTTTCAATCTTGTAAAGAACCCCATGAGAATTTTTAAAAGATTCTCCATATCAAGAAAGTGGGTTTTCTTTTTTCAACGTTTCCCACATGCCCATTTAGGCAAATGCTTTAATCAGTTCTTTATATGAGAGAAACAGGAGAGAATAATTGTTATTATGGATTAAAAACAAAATTAGTGATGAATTAATATAATAATCAACCTGTTGTTACTCTTTTCTTTTGTCCTCCAGAAATTCCACGCTGCATCTCATCTCCAACGATGATATCTTTGCATATGTCAAGTCCCAAAATCTGACCAATTCAACACCAACAACAACATTGATAATTGCAATTATGATCATGGTTGGTAACCATGCTTTTCTACTAGAATTAGAAATATTTGTAATTACTGCAGAAGTTTCTTAATTCTTAGAGGATTTGGCAGAATTATTGAAATGGGTAGTGGCCCATGTTTATCCACCGACGCCAACAATTGGTGACAGGAGTCATAAGAGAGTAGGTAAGTTGAAATTTTTGACAAAGAAATTCTAAAATATGAGATGTGAGATGACTTAAGTGATTTGGTTGAACCTCACTTGCCACAAAGTCTTCAAGACTAGATATTTTTAACCAAATTTGGTGAAAAGTAAGAAAGTTTTTCTTAGAAAATTTCTTGCAGTGAAAAATTAGTGACAAGGTCAAAAGAATTTTGGGTTAAATTAAACTTACTTTGAGAGTGTAATCAGTAATAAGGCTGCTTTCAACTCCTTCCACTGCAGTTGCCTGAAAATTCAGAAAGTTATGACTTAAGAGATGAAAATAATGTAAAAGTAAGACTAACACATTAGAAAAAATTTGGGTTTTGTAAGATTGTGGAATTTAATTTTATTTTGGTTACCTTCATGAAAAGGTCTACATCAGCTTCAGGGTAAATTCCTTTATCTTTTTCTCTGTTTGCAAGCTCACTTAAGAGATCTTTAAAAGACAAAACCAATATTAAAATTTCAGTAAATTATCAATCAAAATACATAAATTATTCACTTAATTATGAAATTTAAGGCCTAATTTTACCATCTCTAGTCCCAACACCCTGGCATCTTGCTGAGAAATCTAAGGTTTCTTTCACTGTCATTTCCCCAACATGAACATCATTTTGGCTGATATATGCAGATGTCTTCTTAGGAACAAATTCATTAAATCTATGTCCATTATATGTCACTTCTCCTCTAACCTGTTTCATAATAAATGAAAGATAAATCAAAAAGTTGTTATTAGTGAGCATAGTTGATATTTGCCTTGATGGGAAAAAAAAAATTAAAGCTGATTTATTATAAACTAACCCTTAAGCTAGGGTCCAATTTGTCAGCCAATGCCAGCAAAAGGGTTGTTTTTCCAGAAGAAGGTGGTCCAAGCAAGAGTGTCATCCTATATAAAAAAGATACAATTATATTTGTCATTTATCCATTTCTAGTGTAAAGACAAATTTTAAGTGAATAATAATTTTAATTTAGGCCTTTTTGATGAATCAAAATTAATATATACCTTGAGGGTTTAATAATTCCAGAGGCATCTTTAAGAATGGTAAGATTTGTTCTTTTGGCAAGTCTGATTCCACACATGCCAAGAGCCGATTCTGCAATGTTTCTGGCAACATTTGGAAGTGTAGGAAGAGCCCTGCTACCAATGTAACAGTCGGCTTCTATTGTCAAATGCTCAAACCTAACTTCTACTGTTGGAAGTCGAATTCCAACCCTGTTAATCACAAGAAAGGTAGGGTAATTAAGTTATTATAATGAAGATTTTGCAGATATAAATTAAGTTTAGAATGATTTTTAAGTCAATAAGATTAAGATTTAGTCACAATTGTTCTAGGAAGAGAACAGAGTAAATAAGTGTTAGATTCTTCCCACCACAAATTGGGTGTATGGAAAATTCTACTTTTGAATTAATTTGTTTGTCTTTGGATGAGAACATGACAGAATCAAGTAAGGTTCAACAAGAAAAGTATTTGATAACAATACAAGTAGACCAGTTCAAATGACTTTTAATCAGCAGTATATAGTTAACATGCTGTAATTAGCAAGGCAAAACTCAAGCCTATTTTTTAGTTTTTCTTCCCTTCCAAACAGAATGGAGGGAAAAGATGCATATTTAAGACAAAAAATTGCTGTTATTACTTTGGTTTAATAAAAAAAAATGACAGAGACAAGCATGAAATGTATGGTAATATATAAAATTCATGTAGTTCAACAGAACCAACAACTTATGCATGCAAGAATCAAGATTTCGAGAAGTTTTTATTTTATTTTTTATAATAACATCTTTAAAAGGAACTTGAATATTTTCTGGAAGAAATTAATAATAATCTAGTTCTGGTATTTTCACACGATCAAAATGCAAGACATGAACACTTTTCTAGCCATGAAATTAGGTCACAAGGATTAAAAAAGATGGTGACTTATTATTAATAGTTCCTTAATGTAATGCCTAATCAGAAAAAGAAAGGAAACCTAACATAATTATCAAGAGCTTTGACAAAAAATTAAAAAGAAGATAGAACTTACTTATCAATCCTGTTTCTGAACTTCCTCAAGAACTTCTCATTATCTTCCTCTGTAACCTTGAATAACATGTCGATGAATTTTTGTCTGTCATTCATGTCAAGTTTTGTAACATCAACAGCTCTATGTTCCACCCTTTTTCCGACAATTTCATGATCAACAAAGGTTTGCATGATGCTTGTTCTCAATCTGTCATATGTGGGTAATTTCTCGATTGCAGCCCATTTTAGTGCTTCTTCATCTTCATCAACCCCACTACTTCTTCTGGAATGCCTCGAACCTGAAAATACATCTTCCATACTCCAGCTTGTTCTGCTTAGACTCCTCCCTATGCTGCTATGCCCTGTTCTTTTGCTCGGATTTCTTGCTCTTTCTAAACCATCCATGATTTCTCTTTTCCTGTAATTTTATTTTATTTATTTAGTAGGGAATATTGGAGCAATACCCAGATCATAAAAATTCAAAACGAAGTTAGAATTTATAGTGACATGTGAAAATTTTTGAGGTGTGAAAGAAAAAAAAAAGAAAAAGATGTAAGAGCTTGTTGATACTGTTTTTTTTTTTTAGGTTATATATAAAAAGCACTTTTTAAGTTTGTTGAAATGAGATTTTCAATGCTTTGTAAGCAAAAACAACATCTGAACGTCACAAAAATGCCAGTGCTAGAAAAAATTTTCAAGGCTGTAAAAAGTTTCTGAAAAAATCCCACAATTGAAGATTGCAGCTGTTAATAAAAGCAAACGATCATGTTAACTTACAGTTTTGTTCTGTATAGACTTCTTCTTTCTAGAAGCTTGAGGTATTATAGATGGACTCTTTTTTGTAAAAGCTTGAAGTACAATTGGACTCTTTTTTTGTAACACAAAAAAACAGTTTTAATGCTTTTGGATGAATGGTATATCATTTCATTTAGAAGATATAAATACAAAATACCCAAACAAATCAAGAAAAAAAAACAATTAAAAGGATTGCAAGAAAGCACTCACTATGGGAAGAAATCCAAAACCCAATTCGACTTGTTTGTGACAAAAAAAGAGCTTTTGGCCTTTTGGGGTTGGTGCCTTGGTGGAGTTATAGAGATAGAACTTCCCTTTTCTTTTTTTTTCCTCACTTGGATGCACTTTTTGGTTTGCTTCCAAGTTCCAATTAGTTTACCTGGAAAAGTTCTGTCTCTTTTTTGCTCAACTTCTCTTTGTTGTAAGGTGGAGAGAAGTGGTGCAAGTCCATTTTCAGAGTGAAGGAGAATATAAATATATATACATGCAAGCAAGTAAGAGGTTGAAGGAATTTGGCTGAGTGTGTGGGGTTTGTTGGGTGTGAATATTTTTTAATTTTTTTTTTTGGATTAATGGAAAAAATAATGTTCAAAGATGATAGGCCATAATCCACAATTCATCATCATTTCCTTTGCACCTTAATCTCATGCAAAATGGTCAATGGATTATTACAAGTCAATTTGTGGGTATTCTTCAATTTACATTACTTCTTGTGGCCCAAACAGGGTCCTCTGTTTTCAACTAACATTTGTTTCATTTTTCTAATCAATTTTATTTATTTAATTAGTTGTCTTCAATTTGCTAATAAACAATTCAATATCAGTTAGGTCTTAGATTCTGATAATTTTTTATTAAAAGAAATGAATGTAAATATATTTATTTATTCTGATTTAAGCAAGAGGGTAGCATTTATGTAGAAGGTACAATGTAAGTATACTTGCAATTTGCATATAACTTTTTTTTTTTGGGGGAGCAATTTGCATAAAACTTTATGTACTAATCAATTGGAATAATGTTGTAGCTTGTTAATTATATTAATTAATTGTATTAAAACATGTGTTACCATCTTTTAATTTCAATCTTGTGTTTAGATAAATAGAAATTCAATCCGTACCAAAAGTTTATGCATATACATTCACCCCAAAAAAAGAAGTTTTGTACTGTTACAAAGACGACTCAAACAAAGTAACACAAAAAGGAATAAGAAATGATTTTTATTTTTATTTTTTGGTCAATTTATGCTTGAAATAGGAGGAAGGGGAACATGTTCTAGGATTGGAATCCCAGTAAGTGGGAAAATGAACTTTGGGTTCAAGAAATCAAAGTTCAAAATGGAAGGTCTCAATACATAGGAAATTTTGAAATTCAACACGACAAACTAAATCAATGTATAAAGTATAAACATAGTAGTACAAAAAAGAACACTTGATTTTTTCTCCCATGTATGAAAAAACGAAAAAAGAACATTTGATTTTGTTCAAAATTCTTGTGAATATATACATTGCTACAATGTCCAAATTAATTAATTTCTGTAAATTGGGTCCTTATTCTATCAGTATCTTGCGGTTGGTGAAGCCAGAAAATTATGCTTCCAATTTTCCTCCATATTTCAATCATTCCTATTAGTCTTTTTTTTGTAGAATCTATACTGCATTGAGGCAGAACCTTCCTCTTATTTTTCTTCATGGAAAAAAAAAATAGAACACCTTTGAAGACTTATATAATTAAATGGGTTTCGTCATTTAGAAACATTTTTCCACCTTTGAGTCTAATAAAACAAATGGGTTTTTTTTTTTTTTTCTGAATACAGTTTCTTCAATTATATGTAGTCTAGGAAGTATAAGTTTGTGTTTTAAGATGAAATAGTTTGTTAAAAGTTTTCAATTGGGTCAAAGCATGGGGAAAAAGAACTTGTTTGTACGTTACTCCTTGCTCCAAAAATTAGATTGCGGCCTCATAATTAGAAACAATTATTGGAATGGAAAACACTTTTTACCCAATGAAATTTCCTATCAATTTACGTTTGCTGTGTCACAAAATCTACC
>AWUE01020740.1:0-11759 GCA_001974825.2 Corchorus olitorius | reverse complement strand
TTTTTTTGAAAAAAAAAAGTTATAAAATTATTAATCCCTAAAAAAACTGAATTGCTAAATAACGCCCATTTTTACTTACTTATGCCCTTTGCTTCATTTTCTTCAAACTTTCTAAACTTTCAAATCCTCTGAAACCTTCAAACTAAAAACCTCAAATTTTCAAGCAACCTTCAAACTAAAAACCTCAAATTTTCAAGCAGATCATGGCGGATTTCAGTATAATTTTCTCAAAAAAGAAATTGAAAAAAAAAAGCCTATCCGGCTCTGCCATAGCGGAGGCGCGCCCGGATTGTGCCTTTGCCATGGCAGAGACGCCCTCTGGAATGGATGATAACAAATTAATTAGGAAAATTTAGTTTAGTTCCCATCTCCATACTAAAAAATTTTGTTGTACCAAAAATAGTTGGGTTCAAGATGGAATGGATAATAACAAATGACATCTATACTAATTATAATTGACTCGGACACAAACTCAATTTTTAAAAATTCAAAACAAAATAAAAACTATCCATTTTAAATAAAACTACCCATTTTAAGATAAATATAAAGTATTTAAATTGTATTTATATCATTCTAAAAAAACTGCTCATTTAAAAAGAACTGCCAAAAACTACTCACGTAGTGAGTGCCCTCTGTCTTGTATTTTACTATTTTATGTTAGTTTCCAATTGAATTGATGGACTATTTCTTAATTGTTGATATTTTTTTTTGCTACTTTTAATTGTTGATATTGGATGATGATAAAGCCCATCCTATAAAATTTTGATTACCAATAACATTTTTCTCACATGATCAAATTTACTTTAACTAATAAATTGTTAAATATCTATATCCTTTAAATCACGTTTTTTATAACAATCAACTTAGAGCCACTTCGAATAACAAAATTATTCTTTAAAAAACAGAATCTAATTTGCAATCCGTTGCTCGCTACTACTTGAAAAATAAATATTATTGAAAAGACTATTGTCAAAAAAAATCAACTGAAAGTATTAATTGTCACTCATCAGTGTGATGATATCACAAAAGGAAGAAGGAAGAAGATTAAAACAAATGGCTAAATTAATAAGAAATCGGCATGTGATAAAGAAGGGCCAATCATCCCAATCAACTATAGGGTTATCCGTGGAATAGTTGACTTGGTATTTTTATTTGATTCTTTTGGGAAATTTGTAGCAGAATGTTTATTGGCATTATCGCAAAGACAAACTATGGGGTTGATCCTTACTATATTTTGGAAATTTTATTATATAAGTACTAGAAAAAAAAAAGTGTTCATGTGGATAGAGATTAGAGAAGTATAACGAACCAAATCAATATACTAAAAATAATAATAATACTTCATATGGTATTTGATTCAATGATTACAAGACATAGGGCACTCACTATGTGGGTGAGTATATATGAAAATAAAATAATTATTATAAGGTAGTTTGTGGCAGTTTTTTTAAAATGGATAGTTTTTTTAAATAATATAAATTTTAAATATTATATTTATCCTCTAATGGGTAGTTTTATTAAGATGGGTAGTTTTATTTTGTTTTAAATTTTTAAAAAACTGAGTTTATCTTCAAGTCAACTCGTGAGATAAACTCAGGTTTTGACTTTATAATTAGTATAGATTGTATTTCTGATGAATCGAGTCCGATCTCGGCTATGCCTAATATTAAAACAAAGTTTCCATGATACTATGGTTGGGGAAAAAGAAAAAAAGGAAGCCTTCAAAGTTCTAATAACTATAAATTCTAAGTTTCCTCAAAAAAACTATAAATTCTAAGTAATTATGGCTAGTGTAGCTACCAAAAACTTGTGAGCAATAAGGAAATTCTATTGGATTATGTTCCAAATTAACAGAAGTGTCTATAAATATATTTTCTTTAATCATGTGATTTGCTTTTTAATTGACATTGGGTACCTTGGTAGGGGAAAGATTAAGACTGGAATCCAAATGGTTGTATTTCCTTTGAATTCTGCAAAAACTGACAATAAATCAACCACAACATTATCATGGCACTTCTCACAACATACCCAACAATATTGGATTTGCTGAAAATGATGTTTTTGAAACAAACTTGAACCTACTCAATTGACAAGTTAGACAGGTTTCTCCCCAGGGACTCTTACAACAAAACAAATTAAATCATTTAATTACATTTGAATTTTGATTACAATAATCACAAATTAAGCTTGATTCTGATGTATATAAATAATTAAACAAAAAAAAATGAATAATATCTTTGCATCCCCCACTACTACATTAAGAGATAAACTACAAAACACCCAACAAATTAAAGAGCTATAAGAAAATTGTGATTAGCCAAATGAACAAAATCTCTGGCCTTTCAACACCTTCATTGGTTACCAAACACTATCCCAAGGAGAAAATATTTGTAAGATGAAGCAAAATAAGAGTGGGGTTGTTATTATAAGTGGACAACTTGATGCAATGGTTGTTGAAAAATTGAGGCAAAAGGGGTTGTTTTGTTTAGGTAAACCTTCCATATTTGTGTAAGAAAAAAAGGTTATCTTCTATCTTGATAATGTTTTAGTGGAAAATTTATTATAGCTATATAGTTGTTATTTTATTTTGCTTTTTTTTTCATTATACTTTAATTGAAAGCCTTTTGATCTGATTCGTTCATTGCCAAAAACCCATTTTCCTTCTTAGCTCTAAAGGCCTTTTAAAATTAGACAATAACATTATGGGTGGGTGAGTGATTCTCTTTTTCACTTATGTGTCACGCCATTTATGTTTTTCTTAGTTAAGGACCTTGTCGTCACTATAGCAGATTACATTATGTCATTAATTTATTGAATACTTTTTATAATTGCTTTATTTTTGTGAGAAAAAGTTATGAGTGGGTACTCTCTATCTCTAAGGTTAGAACAAATTGTAGAATCCCTTTGAGTATTTACGGATTTCAATTTTATAAAGTTTATCAAACTTACAAATCATAATATGCTATCTATTAATGGTCTATGACCTATGGGGACTCCAACAAAATCAAAGGGAGAGGAATATATATGTTTCTGATAAATTTCATCCGATAACTGTCTGATTATTGAGAGTATTTAATCGATTTGCGTTGTACTTTTATTTATAAGTTCTGATATGCAATTGGCAATTTTAATAGTTCAAGGGCTAATTCGTCCCTTTCTTACAAATTCAGGGACCAAAATATCTATTGAACCTATGATTTATAGGTGGTAGGTTCATTGACAAAGCATACAATTTATTCTCTGTGTTTAGCTAGAAATAAATTCGCTTTTGTTTTTGGCATAAGTTTGCTTATATTTAATAATAAAATACAATTTAAACTTTATAGGTGATAGATTATGCACTAGTTCTTATACATAGGACTTCAATGTAATAAAAAGTGTGATTCTTACATCTTTGCTTACATGTTCCATTAAGTATCAACTAATTTGTTGAACTATGAGTTTCTCAAAAAAAAAAAAATTGTTGAACTATGAACTTTCACTTGAGTGCTGTTGGCCTAACCAGAACATTTTGAGCATGATTTTCTATCTATTTTTCATCAAGCACTTGTCTATGAGCTATTGGGTAATTTGAAGTCAAATATATGATGTTAGTTATGAGCCAATTAAGTCCTTAATACTTGGCAAAACATTATCAAGTTAATCCCTTTCTAATTCACACCTATATCAGGCAATAATTAATCAGTAATATCTATATCTATATATTATATAAGTCTAAACTTCAAAATCATTGACCTGAAATATCTAAAATACCCTTTTTAATTTTAAAATTTTAATTATATTTTTAAGGATTAATATGTAATCTAACCAAATTTTATTTCCATAAATAAAAAAAGTCTAATAATTTTCATTCGAAATACCGCTAAACAAGCCGTGTATACTTTGGGCAGCCAAGCTATAATAGCTTGAACACATGTGCTCAAAGATAATGACTTGATTAAATATATACTTTTATTTCTGATAAAATGATAAATGTACTTGGGTATTGGGTAATGAGTATACACTAATTAATTTAAGTTTAAGTTATATAAAAATCGCCCTTTACCACTCTTTGCCTTCATCAATTTTAAACCATTTTCCAGCAATATTGACGTTAAGTTTAATAATTAATCAATTAGTTAAGCAGGCATTTAAGACCTTCTTCGAATATTCATCAATATATTTTTTTTATATAGATTCCTTTATTTGTTTTTTTTATTAAAACATCTTAATTTGTAGATATTACGTTAAACATCTTATTATGATATTTATGATATAATTGTTAAAATTCTTATTATTGTAATAATTATATATAAGTTGTAGTATTAGTTATTTTATCATTAGTTTTTCTTTCTTATTTTTTTATGTATTTTTTTTCATCTTTTCTTAGATGATTATGACTATTTCAAAGTTGAGTATTTAATATTTTTTCCAATAATTTGAAGTATTTAAAGTGTCATGACTTTAATTCTAGGCAAATCAAGTCATTTTTTTATTTTTTCTACTAGATCCCAAAAGTTTATTTTACCCTAAAAAGTAAAAAAATAACCCTGAAGAATTAATTAAAAAATAAATAAATATGATTTTTCATATTAGAATATGGATGACCCATTTTACAAACCCCATAAAATAAAATATCCAAAAACTATTTTGATTCATGAGTGTTATGATTTGCTCTAATCTCATAATATTTTTGTATTGATTCATAAATATTATGATTTGCTCTACTCTCATAATATTTTGGTATTAAATTAACGTTGATAAGTATTTAATTTTTTTTCTAATATTTTAAAGTGCCATGGTTTTAATTCTAACCAAAATATTTTTTCTATTAAAAATCAATTTTTCTATGAACACAGAGGGAAGAAGCTGGTAGTTAAGAATAACCTATGAAAAAAAAGAGGAGCTAAAATTCCGTTAACGTGAAACTCTGGATTTAGGAGAAAATTAGTTTCATGTTTCAACAGTGATTGGTGTCAAGCAGTGAGACCCGCTTGACTGCTTGAAACAGTAACATAAACAATAAATATTAATTATTAAAAGTTTTGATTTTTTTTTTTTGAAAATTTTAATAGATTATTCATTCACTACGTACTTTTATTTTGCTCTGTTAGCTTAAATCACTTTATTTCATTCATTAATATATATAAAATTGGTAGTGTAATAATAAAAAATTAAATTCAAGTTTGATTCAACATGTTAAAGATATGCATATATAGTATAAATTCAATTTCTCGATCGGAAAAAAGGACTTATGAATTAGTAATTAAGAAAATGTTATTTTAAAGTCAATATTTTTACACACGTTAATTTAATGTGTCTGGTTGAATTGTGGATTTGTTTTTGGGTATTGAAATGGTGAAACCAAGTATTGTGTTGTGAGATTAGAATGACAACAATAACATATTCGTAAAATTTTCGTGAAAGATCAACAAAAAAAGAATATACTACACCAAATACACGCACAATAAAATAATAAAATTAAAATCCAAAATCTATAAGGATTTTAACTAATTATTCAGCCATGTATAAATAAAATAAGCTCAATAAATATTTTTATAATATCTCTTCAATTATCTATTATAACTTTTGTGAACTTAATAATACTATAGTTTAGCTTTTTTTTATTAAACATAAATAAGAAAAATTTGATAACCAAAATTACTAAGAATGTAAGGTTATTGAATTACTTGATAGTCCTAGACTATTTTTATAATTATAGGTTTTTTTTCTACCCTTAGATAAAAAAAATGGTTAACTTCACCATTAAAGAAAGTTTACCAAAGTTAATAATTAAAATATAAGGTTATTGAATTTATTACTAACCTTATAATTGTTTTGATAACCTCTAATTGTTTTTAGTAATCATAATTAAATAAGAAAATTGGCAATAATTACTAAGAATGTAAAGTTGTTAATTTTATTGATAGTATCATAACAATTTTAATAGCTTTTTTAGTAAATTTAAATACTAAATTGGTCATTATTGATAAAAAGTTACTAAACTTATTAATGTTGTAAGGTAACTTATTTCTTGATAATACTATAATATTCTTTATAATGTCTTATAACCTTTTAAGTAAACTTAAATTAAAAAAATTGGTAACTAAATGTAAAATTATTGAGTTAACAGATAATAATATAGTTTTTAGAATAATCACTGCAGTTTTTTTAGTAACTTTAGATATGAGAATTGGTAATCTTAATTATTAATAAAAGGCCAGTTAAGTTACTAAGAATTTAAAATTACTTAATTTTTGTTGATAACATCATAACCTTTTTAATATCCTCTAAAGTTTTTTTTTTGACTAAACTTAAATAAGAAAATTAGAATTCTTGATTATTGATGAAAAGCTATTAAAATTAATAAAGATGTAAGGCATTAATTATGAATGTATGGTTGTTGAATTTGTTGATAGCATCATACTTTTTGTTTTCAACAATATTAGATTAACCCATTTGCTAAAGATATGATGTTAGCATTATATATATTTTGTAACATCATAAACTTTTTCAGTTACTTTTAAATAAGAAAATTTGTAACTTTCACTTTTTAGAAAAAGTTACTAAAATTACCTAGGATGTAAGGTTACTAAGTTTGATGAACATATTATAGCTATTTTGATAAATTTTATAGCTTTATTACTCACTCTGTTACTATTTATAAGTCATAATTTGGTAAAACATAATCCATTAAAAAATATGTATTAGAAATTTTATAAATCAAGTTTACAAGTATTGTTTTAAAAAATTATTTTGATTTATATTATTTTTAAAAAAATTGGTCAGAGTTAAAATATGTTTGACTTTTTTATGACTTATATAATGATAAGGAATGGAGGGAGTAGTAATTTAAGATTACAAGATTGATAACATTTATTATACAAGAAAGTTACTAAGAGTCGTAAGGATAAGTCGCTAATTTGACTAAAAATTGCACTTTTTGTGTTGGGTCTGTCAAAGGCACCCGTTAACCAAACCCTTATAATATACCTTTTTCATAATCATTAATTATAGTTTTTTTTTCTTTTTAATCTTACTAAAGTTACTGAATTTATTGATAATTCTTATATAATTTATCTTTTAAAAGAATGTAAGGCTATTGAATTAATTGTAAGTACTATACCTTTTTCATAATCATATTAGTTATTTTTTTAACATTAAATAAAAAAAATTCTATCCTTCACCACTGATGAAAGTTTAAAGTTATTAAGAATGTAAGATAATTGAATTGATAGCATCATAATTGTTGTGAGAACATCAAAATCTTCTTTTAGTAACCTTAATTTGATACGAATTACTGAATTTATTTATAGCAATACAACATTTTTAATACTACTCAATTTTATAGCTTATTTTTATAACTTTTGATGAAAGGTTATTAGTTATTAAGGATTTAAGGTTACTTATTAATTTGTTGATAGCATCATAAGTCTTTATAATAACCTCTAAAATTTTTTACTAACCTTAGATAAGAAAATTTGCAACCTTCATTATTGATAAAAAAAATTAAAATTACAATAAGGTATTTATTAAGATTAGTATATGATGTTGCCGAAATTATTAACGATAATATAAAAATAAAATTGTTAACTTAATAGTAACATTCATTAGTAATGAAAAATTACTTATATTATTAGGGATGTAAGGTTAGGTTGCTGAATTTGTTAACGTCACTTTTTTACTAACCTTCGATAAGAAAATTAGCAACATTTATTATTGATGAATAAAGCTACTAAAATTACCAAAAATGTAAAGTATTAAGTAAGAATGTAAGATTGCTGAATTTGGTGAAAGTATCATACCTTTCTTGATAAATTTTATAACTTTATAAGTAACTTTAGATAAGACTTTTTATCATTCATTAGTATTGAAAGATTATTAATGTAAGGTTGCTGCCCGATAGTATCATATTTTTAACATTTATAGCTTTCCCCCCTTAAAAAACCCTTAGATAAATAAAGTTTGTAGCCAAAATTACTGAGAATATAAGGGTATAAGCTATTTTGATAACATTGCAATTATTTTGTGAACTTTTAAGTAAAAAAAATAGTAACCTTCATTTGTAATAAAAATTAAGGTTACTAAATTTATGGAAAGCATCATTAGCTATTTTGATAAATTTTGTAACTTTTTTTAGTAATTTTTAAATATAGTTTTACTTTCGGAGTTTATTGAATTTGTTGATGATAACCTCTATAGATTTTTTGATACAAAATTTTAAAGTATTTACATATATAAAATAAATACTATATTAAGTAATAAATTATTATGCACATATATATTAAAAATGAAAATAAAATTTTTTAATTATTATTACTAAGTTTATAACTAAAATAAAAATAAGCAAAATTTTAAAAAATTACAAAAAATATAGTTTTGTCAAGATTTAATTATTTTATAATTAGTAATCTAAAATACAAATAAGCAAAATAAAAAAAAATCTATATCACATGTGTAGCATGTGTCAAACTATTTTTGAATTAAATTATTTGAAAAGTGTACCATGTAGCAATTATTATGGTGCAAAAAAGTTTAGCTACGGAATATCCTCATATATATAGTTTGTGGGTTAGTCTAACAGAAGGAGAAGGTGAAACAATTAAAAGCTTGAACAAAAATTTTCCAATGTTGATTATATTATTTTTATATTATATTACAAATTAATATGTGATTTATTATATTTATTTTTTATTTTTATAATTTATGATTACAATTTAATATGTGATTTAGCATATTTATTTGTTTGTTTTTATGAATTATGAACACACGTGCTAGGCACGTGCATTAGCTAGTACTATATAAGTCTAAACTTCAAAAACCTTGACCTGAAATATCTAAAATAGTCTTTTTAATTTTAAAATTTTAGTTATATTTTTAAGGGTTAATATGTAATCTATCCAATCAGATTTTATTTCCATATTAAAAAAGTCTAAAATAATAACAATTATTTTTATATTAAACAACTTATTATTATAATTATTAAAATTATTATTAGTTATATATATAATTACATTTTCCTTTCCATATCACAAAAGTCCAATCTAATATAATACTAACAATTTTTTCACGTTAATTTAGACTTATTATTATTATAATAATTATTAAACTTATTATTAGTGGTATTATAATTATTAAACTTATTATTATAATAATAATTATTATTAGTGGTATGTATTTTTTTTCTTCATCTTTTCTTAGATAATTTGGACTAATTCAAAGTTGAGTATATAATATTTTTTCTAAAAAACCAAATAAAAAACAAAATCATATACTTCGACTTAATATGTAGCAAAAAAATACTTATCTTTTTGACCAAAAAAAACTTCAACTTAATTGCCTCTTCAAGAACAGAAAAAGAAAAACACATATAGTTTTTCAGGTTAAAAAAAGGACATTTTCCTCTTTAAATCGAAGTCTCCATATAAGATCTTCAATTCTAAATTAAAAGAAGAAAATCGACCAAAAAAATTAAAAGAAGGAAAATAAGATTTGGGGTTTGATTATTAGAGTAAAAAGATAGTGGGCATAGTCATGGGAGTGACAGTTGTAAATTGTAATAAGAGGCAAAAATGAAAACAAAAATAGATGCCATGAAAATTAGCGGCATATTTGGTAGGGGCCTAAGAGGAGGTTAGAGAAGATGGTTGTTTTTACCAATTATAGTTAGTTAGTCTTTTTTTGGTGAATCTAATTAGTCTTTTAAAAAAACAATTATCAATATATCAAAATTTAAATAATAACTAATGATATTTATATTGAATGCCTCACAATTTTGTATTTGCTAACTAACAATGTGACAGCCAATATTCACCATCTATAACTTTTTTCTTTTTTCATAACATCGTTAATTATAGTGCATGTGCAACTTTTTAATTTTCATTAATGTAAGCTTAAATCACATCAATCCTTCATTAATTAATTAATACCCAAAAAATTGGTAGATTGAAAATGACAAATCAAGTTCTATCTTTGGTTTAAACTGTCAAAAATATGTATATGTAGCATATTAAATTTAATTTCTCAACCGTAAAAAAAGTTAAGGACATATGATTAGTAATTAGGAAATTTTTATTTATCAATCCAATTTGTATATCAACTTTTATAGTTCCTCACGTTGCATTAAGTTTAGTTACAATTTTATACAAATATAATTTATATAAAGGTAAGAGTATGTTTGATTGAATTGTGAGAACAAATATTAAAAATTAGTTATGTAGCTAATATTAAAAAGTTTAAGTTTATGTAGTTTATTTAGTATTATATTATTATATATTAAAAAGTTCAATTCAATTTAATTTTTCTTTGAAATATATCAATAGATCATTACTTATTTTGCTTCAATAGCTTCAATCACATTAATCTTTAGTTAATATGCACAATAGCATATAAATTCAATTTCTCGATCGCAAAAAAGGAAGGAACTATAAATTGGTGAATAGGAAAATATTATTTCTCAAACCAATTTGTATACAAATTTTACAAATTTGATTTACAGATAAGGATGTCTGGTTGTGTTGTGAGATTTGTTTTGGAAAGATTAAAATGGTGAATACTAAAATTAGATACTATATAGTGTGACATTAGAATGGCAGCAATAATTATCTTAAAAAAATAATGGCAATAATAAAAATAAAACAGATTAAAAATTCAAAAAAAATAACTGGAAGGCTGAAGAAGAGGGAAAGAGAGGAGAATAAAAGGCAAAAAGAAAATTGACTGAAAGTTTGTTTCAAGCTATGTTTTTCTTTTCAGTAAATTGAAAGTTTTTTTTATTTTTTTGAAGGATAAATGATTTATTAAAGAGGAGAAGGTTACAACCAAGCAATCAAGTTTGATATTCTTGAGACACCAAGCTTGGCTAAAGAGTCTGCAAAGAAATTTGCCTCCCTAAAAATATAAACAAAAGTAACATGACCGATAATCTCTAACGAGTTAGACAACCTATTAAAGAGATTACTAAACTTCCATGGTCTACTATAAGATTGGTAAATACAATTTTAATAACTTTTATAGCATTTTTAGTAAATTTAAGTAATAAAATTTGTAACACTCTATTGATAATAAAAGGTTACTAAAATTAATAAGGATGTAAGGTTCTTTCAATCTAGATAGTACTATAACGTTTTCCATAACCTTTTAAGTAATTAATCTTAGATAAGAAAATCAGTACTTTACGTATCTTTATAGGGTAAGGTCACTAAATTAGTTGATAGTACAATACATTTTTTATGATTATTATACCTTTTTCGGTAACTTTTGAGGAAAAAAATGGTAAATCTTCACCATTGATGAAAGTTTACTAATGTTATTAAGAATGTAAGGATTGGTAAATACAATTTTAAAAAATTTTATAGCTTTGGTATGTATTTTTTTCTTCATTTTTTCTTAGATAATTTAGACTATTTCAAAGTTGAGTATATAATATTTTTTTCTAAAAAACCAAATAAAAAACAAAATCATATACTTCGACTTAATATGTAGCAAAAAAAATACTTATCTTTTTGACCCAAAAAAAAAACCTTCAACTTAATTGCCTCTTCAAGAACAGAAAAAGAAAAACACATATAGTTTTTCAGGTTAAAAAAAGGACATTTTCCTCTTTAAATCGAAGTCTCCATATAAGATCTTCAATTCTAAATTAAAAGAAGAAAAATCGACCAAAAAAAACTTAAAAGAAGAAAAATAAGATTTGGGGTTTGATTATTAGAGTAAAAAGATAGTGGGCATAGTCATGGGAGTGACAGTTGTAAATTGTAATAAGAGGCAAAAATGAAAAC
>AWUE01020738.1:0-10597 GCA_001974825.2 Corchorus olitorius | reverse complement strand
AGCCAAGGCATTGCTGGCTAGCTATTAAAATCATAATTAAAAGAAGAAAAAAAGTTAAAGTTGTAAAGGGAAGATTAGAGGGGAAAAGCAGAAGAAAGAAAAAGTTAAGAGTAATGTTTGTGATGATTCTCCAACTGTCTACAATGCCCCATGACAATCCATCATTATGTTTCAATACACTTTTTTTTCCTTTAACCATAAAGAAGAAAAAAGAAATGAATTCATTATAACATAAAACTAACAACTAAGTTCTTTATTAGAAGATTCAAAGGAAAATCCAGTTCAGGTTTTTTCAGCCTTAATTGTCACCTTTGTTTCCTTTTTCTTTCTTTTTTACAAATTTCCATGGCAGTGTCACCTGAATCCATGCCTGAAAAGCCCTTAGATTTCCGTGCTCCGCCGCCTTCTCCTATTGCTAGTGGCCGCAGGTCTTGTGTTAATGATGAGGTTCTCTCTGAATTCCTTGAACATTCTCTACGTGTTCCTGATTTAATTTTGCCTGACAAGGTGTTTCCTAAACAAAAGTTCATTGAAAACCCACCAAAGATTGATTTCCAACTTCTGAATTCCATGGAATTAAGTGATTCTGTCCCCAAGGTTCTTGATTCTATTGCCAAAATTGGATGCTTTCAATTGGTTAACTATGGGATTCCAGGGGAATCTATCCGATCAGCCCTGGCGGCGGCTACCGGAATCTTCCAACTGCCACCGGAGAAAAGGAAGGCGGTGACAAGGTCACCGGAGAAGTTATACGGGTTCGAGGAAGTTCATGGGGAAGAAGAAGGTGAAGTGAGTGAAGAGTTTGTGTGGAGTAGAAGTGAAAGCTTGAAGTTGGAAATGGAGGGAATTTGGCCACTTGGGTATTCAAAATTCAGGTAATTAATAACTGCCAAAACTCAACTCATATTTTGGCCTTTTTCTAATTTAGTTTTTTGGCAGCATTACATTAACATGAATTTGACATATGCAGTGAGAAAATGGAAACCCTTCTATCTGATATTGAGAAAGTTGCTGAGAAAATCCTGTTTGTCATCAAAGAAAGTTTATCAAAATCAGGGTATGAAAATGAAATGATGCAATTAGGCCAATTAGATGGCATGGGCTCTGCATGTTATCTCTACAAGCATAGCCATAATGTTTCAGCAAATCAACAATGGAATAATGAGTCTCTAAGCTATGATGTGATCAGAATGCTGATAAGAGGAATAGATTATTCACATGCTTTATGTTTGCATATTTGTGATGGTTCATCTGAATTTCATGTCTATTCAAAGAAAGGTTGGGTTTCTTTCTGCCCTGAAAAAGATGCCTTGGTAATAACAATTGGAGATCAAACTCAGGTAATTTTTGTTGTTGTTTTTGAGTCTTTTCATTTTGATTGGGTTGATCCAATTTTGATAGTTCAATGCAAGAACATCTTAATATGCTTAACTCAAATAGATTGAATTTTTCAATCTCCTTCAAGGAAAGAGAGATGGGTCATAAAATGGTGGCTGTTGGTGACCAAAAAGTAGAAAACATTGAATATGGGTCTGCTTTTTGGGACATCATGCTTAAAAATTTTAGTAACATTTCATTAGCAACAAAAAAGATCAGCAAATTACTACACTGTTTTGCTTTTGCCTGTTTTGTACTCTTTTAAGTTTTAACCACTAGAAGACAATTAATAGTAGTAAGATTTTAAAAGGCATGCCTTCCTTTACAACTGTAAAAACAACATAATATAATGGGATCACCTCACCATAAGCATATGTAACCTTGATTTAGATATATATATATATATATATATATATTTAAGCATCCTATAAACTTTGTGTTACTTTTTTGTTCTTTTTTATGAGAAACTTAATCATTAATTAGGTTCTTTTTTTCTTATTTTATATTATAATATAATATGGTATGAAAGCTATGTGGGCAGTGGGTCTAATCTCATCATATTGACGAAAAAAATGATGACAAGTTCATAATATTTCCTCCTGTTTTCTAAACATGAAATTTTCTGTTCCTATTGTGACACAGGCATTGAGTGGTGGGCAATTCAAGTATGTGATTGGAAGGCCTATCTATATAGGAGAGAAAGAAGACTATATTTCTATGGCATTCCTTTACAGTCCTTCAAAACCAAGCATCAGCAGCAACAGCAAGAAGATTGATGAGATTGATGACCCAAAAAAAGGAAAGACTATTTCACTTAGACAACAGGCCATAGCTGCAATACTTTTGACTCTTTTATACCACATTTTAGTCTTTGTTTACAACAAATTCTAATGTTGTTCAAAAGAATTTTATCCCATCAAGCAATGAAAAAGTTACTTGCCCATCTTTACACACTCATGTTCTAAAATTTTTACTCTTCATTTTGCCTCTTTATTTATTTATGAATTAAGAATCATCAGGCTTGATAAATCATTGGTAAAATCCAGAACTCTGTTTGTGCTATAATGAGTTGAAGTTGAAAAAATTAGCCAAGGCACATGAGTAAAATAGCCTAATACTACCAATATTACTTGAGAGTGCAACTAGAAAACACTTAATTGGGCAGAGTTAAGAGCAAAGTAAACAGATCTCAAAAAAGAGCAAAGTAAACAAATACTATCTACAATCAATTTTTAACATTAACACACATTGAGAGGAAAAATCATTTTTGACTACAAGCAATCAGTCCCTATATAAAAAACCTGCGGTGTAAATTATTTGATATTTGATACATCGGCGGTGTAAATTTTGGACTCCACAAGCGGGTTGTGGAGTTGACACATGTCCATTTTTTGAATTAATTAAGTTTTAAACATTTCAATCTAGTCCCTAGAGGACACATGTCACCCTTCAGGACCCGCTTGTGTAGTCTGTTAAACTCCACCGCCGGTGTATTGTATAATTTGCCATAAAACATACCATGATATTATCTTAACAACATTATTTAATTTACAGAAGAGGGATTCGAATATTACCTTTTGGACAGAGAATCATGCACCAACCATTAAATCAAATGATTATATTTTTTTTTATTAATTATCAAGAATAAGATGGCACCAAATTTTAAGAGATCAATTTGCGTAAATCTTCAATATTTACCAAGGTTTATTATAATGGCAAATTATACAATACATCGTCAGTGGAGTTTAGCAGACTACACAAGCGGGTCCTGAAGGGTGACATGTGTCCCTTAGGGACTAGATTGAAATATTTAAAACTTAAATAATTCAAAAAATGGACATGTGTCAACTTCACAACACGCTTGTGGAGTCCAAAATTTACACCGCCGGTATATCATATAATCACCCTATTATAATATGGTCTTTTGTGACATAGGTAAATAATCTTAAGTACTAAACTAAAACGTTTTCTTTATGGGTAATTATTTGATACACCGGCGGTGTAAATTTTGGACTCCACAAGCGGGTTGTGGAGTTGACACATGTCCATTTTTTTAATTAATTAAGTTTTAATTATTTCAATCTAGTCCCTAAAGGACACATGTCACCCTTCAAGACCCGCTTGTGTAGTCTGCTAAACTCCACCGCCGGTGTATTGTATAATTTGCCTTTCTTTATTGCCAAAAAAAAAAAGTTTTCTTAATTAAAGAAACAAATAAACAAAAACAAAAATGCTCTTGGATCCAACTTATAAATATGGTCCGTAAAGACAAGACCCAAGGCCCAAGACATTGTTTATTCGAAGCGGCTGGCTGGGCCTGTTTGAAATTCGCTTGAAGAGATACAAGAAATCGTTAATCATGTGACTTTCTTACATAAACCCCTGAAAAACCGAAGTCACTTTTAAAGATTCTGTCTCTGTCTGAGAAGTAAGAAGTCTGAACTCTCTGTGTTGGCAAAGATTTCGGTGTTTTGTTTTATCGGACATGGATGACAAAGATCCATGGGAATTAGTCTCTGAATTCACTCTAGCTGAGGTAAATAAACCCTTTTCTTTCTCTCTTTTAGCTGTAGCTTTATGTAATTTTCTTTATTTTTCTCTGTTGATGGAAATCATATAGCAGCTTGCTCTTTTCGCATTTTCCTTCTATATATGGGTCTTGATTATCACTTTTTAATCTGCAAAAGTTCCTCAGTGGTAGCCGATTATATGTCATTTGCTGTTTCTGCATAGCTGTTTAGTATTAATGATGTTTGCTTTTCTTTTTGAGGAAAAAGATTATGGAAATGGAAAACATTTACAAGGAAATAGGTGAAGAAACTCTTGATAAAGAATTCTGCCAGAATCTTGCCACCGACTTCAGGTGAAGGGAAAATGATCACCATTTTGAAATTTGCAAATAGTTATAAGCTTTTGTCTAATACTATAATTTTCAATATCTTTACCTTGGGTTCTTAATTTTTCCTTCCAGCTGCTCCAAAAACCGTGTGGGAAAAGCTCCTATAACATGGCAACAGGTTTGTTTCTATTAATTTATTGGAACATAAGGCTATGAAATGTGAATTACATAATTGGCATAACTCTGTCTTGTATTTTAGGTCCAAATGTGGTTCCAAGACAAACAAATGGAGACAAAAATAAAACAAGTGTCGTCACCAATGGCCTTGGAGCTCTTTGTTGATCTTTCTAGCGTTGGTGAAACTTTAAGGACACCACCTGAGAGGGTGCAAAGGCCCAAAGGTTAGCTTGTTATCATCGTATGGTGTGACCAATTTTGCTTAGTAATACTTGCTAGATTTACCTTAAGATGTCTCTTTTATAAATTATTTATGTATATGATCAAATGTCGTAATTATTCGATGACAAAGAAAGCGAAAGGTAAATTATGCAGCATGACAACGTGAAACTCATTATGGGGGGGAATATTAGCTTAAAGCAGATTAAAAGATTAAAATTTGCATATCATCAGGCAGTGGAGTGGACAGTTGATACTTTTCCTGCAACCTACTTTGGTCTAAATTCAGTCAACCTGCTAATTATGGGCTGACCACATTCTAACCCTGGTGCTGTGCCTTTTGAGATGTGGATGATGTGCATATATACTTGTGTCATTTTCAATATAGAAGCAGTAAATATTTCTTACTAGGAATCGCCACAGTGCTTACAATAGGCTTAAATAGCACTACTTATCTAATAACCTCACCAGTATGCTGCTTTTGTTTTACTAAGCAACCATACAAGTCGGTTACTGAAAGGCCAAGTTAGCACATACGGCATCTATATGAAGCTTTGACGTCACCACCATGATTAGCCTGCCTTTTCAATAGAAGCAGTTTAGCAAACTTGCAATTTTAGCTTAATGCTGTATTTATTGGTTGAATGATGGTGACGTCACTTAAAGGCCAAGTTAGCGCATACCACATCTATAAGAATCTTTGACGTCACCACCATGATTGGCCTACCTTTTCAATAGAAACAGTTTAGCAAACTTGCAATTGGAGTTTAATGCTGTATTTAATGGTTGAATGAAAACAAAATTGTAAAGGAACTTTTAATGATTTAATCGTATCATATTTTATGCAGGTAAGGTTGAAGATATTAAGGAGTTGTCATATGAAGCCAAATCATCAAAAGATTATGCATGGTGAGAAAGTTTCTATTAATGAAAGCATGCAAAAGTCATTGAAATGTTTTCGCTGTATCCCTATGAAGAAGCTATTGGTTAGATCTATTGGTCAATTATTGATTTGAAGCTTCCAGGTTTAAATTTGATGTTTAAGGGTGTTAAGATGATACACAAAATGAGATAATAATGAAGTATCCATTAAGTGAATTTGTGTAGATTCAAAACTTGATTGCACTGGCTTACTGTATGGACCAGATACAGCTTAGTTTAAGATGAATGTATTCCATCCACAGTGGTTAATTGGCCCTGGTTTTCTAAATTGTTGGCTGGATTCTGGAACTAAAGGCATTATGATTCAATTTCCTTTTATTTTGATGAAGGATTATGATTCAATTAAATCTTTATTTTAAGGTAATTATATGTAGCCTGAAGTTGTTTTAGGATTTTTTTTTTCCCTTTAAAAGAAGGGTGAAAAGAATAATCAAATATCAAAAATCAAGTATATGACTATATGACCTTGTTATAAAAATGAGTTTGGGCTTTCTGACTTATACTAGTTTGTAATATTGTCAATAGGTAACATTTCTTTGGCTTTCAGGTATGATGTGGAGTCGTTCCTCAACTATAGAGTCCTTAGTACCGGTGAACTTGTAAGATTTTACTACGAATTTTTGTATTTAGTGTTTCTTTCACTGCAATAGTTATTAGTAAAAGCTACTTGCTTATGATCTTCTTTACATTGTACTATATAAAGTAGCATGTTCCGGTGCCTTCCGGTGTTTGCTTATGCATTTCTCCTATTGGCCGTAAACTACAATAAGGAAAGAGAAAGTGACATTAAAACATAAGGCTTGTTATATATGGTAGGAAGTGCGTGTACGATTCGCTGGGTTCGATAAAGCAGAGGATGAGTGGATAAATGTGGAAACAGAACTTCGTGAACGATCTATTCCTTTAGAACCTTCAGAATGTGATATGGTTAAGATTGGAGACCTTGTGCTATGCTACCAGGTATTCTTCTTTTTCTAAAGTCTTTACAATTTTCCAAGCTGTATGTCACCATCCAACCAATGCCATTAGTTCAAAGAGACAAAAGAGCCTAATGGGCTCTTAACATATCCATGCAACAGTGTAGTCAATAATTTAGATATTTGAATCGCGTAGTGGCGAAGTCATATGATTTTATGCATTCCCATGTTTAAAAAGTAATCAAAGAGTGTTATGATATGGATAGTTGATGGAGAGGACATATGCAATCTCTTCTTTAGCTAGGCTGAAAAGTTTACTTGACTTTATTCTTGTCTTAGCATTTTGCTTCTGATGATCTGTAGGAGAGAGAGCATCATCAAGTCTATTGTGATGCCCATATCGTGGATGTCCTAAAGCGGTCACATGATGGCAAATGCTGCACCTGCCATTTCTTCGTGTGCTATGACCATGACTACTCTGAGGTATAAAGAGAAAACACAATATCAATAACCCTCTCTTTCTTTCTGTGTGTTTTCTTTTGCATGGCTGCAGTGCATATAGCTGGGATTTTGCTGTTTTTGGCAAATGCTAAACTAATGTACTAATGTCGGGCACATTTTATGTATCATGCTTACTCCAGGAAGAGGTTATGCTGGAGAGGATTTGTCGCAGGCCGGCAGCCTGCACAATAGATTCTTGAATTCACCTTGAAGTCAATTGTTCAGAAATGACGAAGTCATTAATTGCAATAAACTTTTCAGAAAATCTGTGGTTACATTTGAACTTCGCAAACAAGTAGTATTACTACTTAATATTTGCATGGAGTCAAACCTCGGAATCAGCCCCTTTATGCAGACTTGGAAAAAGTTACTTGTGTTTTGCTTACTCGACTACTCAAACTGAATCATGCGATAACAACACCAGCCGTGTTGCATGTCAAAAGCAAACCCAGAAAATCAACGTAAAAAACTACTAAAAAACAAGACATTTGCATCTGCCCTAAAGAAAGTACTTATTAATTGAGACTATACAAAAGTTAACGGAGCCATAATTTCGGGCCGATCCGAAGACATTGGCAGAAGTGAGATAAAAGTTCAACTAAAAGAATCTATAGCTTAGTTACAATTAATTAAAGCCTGTACTGGTCAAAATTTCTCTAAGCCTACACAGAGCAACTTCAGAATACTGAAGGGTTCCGGTAAGGGTTTCCAGCAGTTTTTAACGTATAAACAGCTGGTACAGAGTTTGGCAGGCCTACACCTTCAACAATGTCACCAGGGATCCCTAAACAATAGAATGGGGGGCAGCTCATGAAACTGTTCGTCCATAACAAACAGAAGCTATGTAAAGATTCTTCGCCCACTTCTCCTGCAAGAGCGTAAAAGAATTTAGAGACCGGACATTTAACAAGTGAAAAGAGAAGCCAAAAGCTACTGACTACTGAGTTTTAAATAATCCACCTTGACATGTGTGCTAGGAAATGCTGAAGTTCTAAGAGTTTCTTGTGTTTCATCCTGTGGCTTCCTTCTTGGCACACTAAGAACGAAAGCAGCCTGGTCCCAAGTTGCTGCAGTTGATGTTATTCGAAACCCAGAATCCCATCTACGGTGGATGCCTTCACTAGGATAGAGGAAGTCAAGTTCCACAACCTAGAATTACGATACAAAACCACTTAGTTAACAGTTATATGTGCTTCTTTCACATGATGTATCGGGATAAATGAAAGGCTATTAAGATTGACAATCACCTGGTCAGAAAATGGAGCACCACGAGACATAACAACTCCCCATCTGCTACCGGAAGTGGCCATAGAGGTGACATAGAAACCCTCTCTCCATTTTTTGTTAATCCACTTGAAAGGAAACGACTCGCTTACTTTGTATGACTGCTGTAAATACTGAGTACCTGAACCCAGCAAATCAAAGATAAAAAAACAGAACTAAAACAATTTTGACCAAGAACATTCAGATACTGAAACCTTGCATACTAACCCTTTGACATTATTACTAATGAGCCACCATTTGTAGCGCCTGCTATTGCACTGATATAGTAGTTCTTCTCCCACTGCTCCATAATCCATTCCTTCAGACAGCACAAAAACATCAACCCAATTACTTAGTTTGGATCTATATTCAGAAGCATCTTTTAACAATTGGAAAACAAAAGGCACATAAAAGAGTTTAAAGTAGAAAGCATTAAATCTAGAGAATTGCTCCACATCAACAGTCTAAAGAGCATGTACCTTATGGAGGAAATAGGGAGAGAGTTCATAGACTTGTGCAGTGAATCCAGTGCCAGCATCCATTATAAGGGCCCATAGATTTTGACAGGAAGCTACACAGCTGATAAATAAGCCATCTTCATTTCCTTTCTCGATGTGCTGTGCAAGCCTTGTATCTGCCACGTTATAGTGATACCTACAACCACATGACAAATTAAAACTTCCCATTCTCAAATATTCCTTACACGAAGGAGACCAGATCGCTATTAGTTCACTGCTAAATATCTAAAATGTAAAAAAATCACAAAGACAAAAAATAAAATGTACCAAAGTATGAAATTGACCAAAACAACAGAAGACTGACATGATCATTAGATTAATAAAGCAGCCCCGAAAACCAAACTAGAGAATAACCAAATAACTTGAGGCGTAATTACCTTTGCTTCATAGGTCTACGAGCATTGTAAATACTAATCCACTGCGTCGCAGGCATGCCCATACGGACCTTCTTCTTTGGTTGCTCATCTTCCTCTTCATCCATTGTCAAACGGCCTCTCTTTTGACCAACTTGAAATATAAGCTTCACAAGAAATAAAAGCAACCAAAAAAAATAGTTGTACAAAGTCAGGTATGTCATATTGTTTTTGTAAATTAAATTTCCAAATTTTTAGAAAAGTCTTGCACCCAAAATTATTTTACAGGCTGAAAAAAGGTCCAGTACAAGAACAAATCATTTCACTGAAAACAGTAACATGTACCTTCTGTGCACCTTCCGTGTTAAGTGGACGAATATCTGGATTAGGACCAACAATCCCATCGAAGAGAGAAATGTATTTTGCATAATTAGGTTCTTCATCAAACTTCAAATTGACCACATATTCAACAAACTGTTTGAAAGGCAATGGACAGAAGCAACATAGAGACTCTGGAGATGTTGACATCTTCTTCTTGCAAACAAGGAACCCTTTATTCTCTCCCTGACATCATTTTATTAAAAAGAAAATCACAAAGAAAATCCCAAATAACTATATTCATGACCAAATGCAAAATAATATATTCAAGTTCAGGAAGCTGAGAGTGGATGACAACCTGGTATCCCTGCCAGGGCAAACGACCTCGAAGAAGAAAAACGAGTGTATAAGCAAGGGATTCTAGATCATCTCTCCTGCTACAAGTTCTCCCTAAATGAGCATGCACACTGGCATAACGAACAGTTCCCCTGACAGACAAATCCTCCTTGTTAATAAGATAATAAAGCAATTTGCATTAACATCTTTCAGGAGTCGTGATGTACGCAATGGTAATACCTAAAAACGTCCGGCCTCTGGTCATACTCAACATGCGAACCAGAATTATCTCGCCACTTAGTTGCTGATTGACAAAACAATTTAAAAGTGATGAGGTAATCATATAGCTAGGAGTACATAAAAGTGTAAGAAATACAATTCATAAACTTACCCAATCCAAGATCAACAAGAAACAACCTTTTCTCATCCGGCGTTCCTGGAGGACCAAGAAGAAAATTCTCCGGCTTTACATCTCCATGCACATAGCTGTCCAAAGCAACAGAGAAAACTATATTCATAAACTGAAAGAAACACTACATGATCGAGTTAAGAACTAAGTTTTTTAACGGTTATAAAACAGTTTAAACATTAGATAATTAGAGCCAGATAAAAGATTCTGATGATTTGACAATCCTGGCAAGTGTGAGAGGAACAATGCGTTTCAGGGGTCAGAAGAAAGGTAGGGAGAAAAAAAAATCGAACTGCTTACCCTTTAGAGTGCATCTTCTCCAATATGGATATTGCTTCAATAGCAATGCAAGCAACCATTTCAATAGACATTCTGCAGTTTAAGAGCATGTGTCATTAAGCAACTGATATCCACCCCCCCCCCCCCCC
>AWUE01020736.1:0-106424 GCA_001974825.2 Corchorus olitorius | reverse complement strand
TAATAAGCAATATTTGCGAGAGCACAAATCTTGTAAAATGCAGCACATCATTGTTAGGTATTGCTAATTTTTTGTCTTTTTTTGAGTTATTAATTATATAAATTGGAAATCCCACCTTGCTTTGTGGACGTTTGGCCAATAGGATAAACCCACCATTTATATATAATTTCCATGTTATTTTTCCAATATTAAGCATATGTGATATATAACTATATATATAATATTAGACTATAATTAGTACTACTTTCTTCACAAAATGTTCAACAATTTCTCGTCTATATATATCTACAATATATATTCCTTCTTGATAAATTGGGACTTCAACTTTTTATTATTAAAGTTTGTCCTTAATTATAATTATATCAATGAATAAAAAATTATGAAATTGAATGATATATATACTTTGCTTTGATGATGCCAAATTAATCAAGACGAAATTTTTTTTTGAAAGGCAGAAAAAAATTGAGTATATAAGAAGAATTATTTTCATATGTCGATAAATATAGTTGAAAATTTTCAGTCGGATTACTCAAAATATCAAGTCTTCTTCAGTGTACATAAGAACAGAAACTGATAATCCCATATATAATTTCATATATGAATTAAAAGTTCAATTATTAATTATCTTAACACATAAATAAACTTTCAACATGATCATGACCAGGTCTATATATGATTCTCTACTGGTCAACTCATATCAACTTTGAATATAATAATATATGTTGTTTCCCCAACTTAGCCATTAAGGATTCCAATAATATTCCTAGCTAGACAACATTGGATTTATGATTCTAAACAAACCTTTTATTAATTGAGTTTGAAAGAGGGTCATGCCTATATAGTTAAGAATAATATTCCACCAATTGTCTATTAATTAAGCTAGGTTTTCAAACTGGGTTTCTATTGCTGCCTTTGATTCCAACATCTCTTAGGTTTGCTCAAAGAGAGATACTACTATTTTAATTCAAAGTTGGATGAGCACTAGATTTTGGACTCAAAGTTTTAGCTTTAATAATATAGTAAACAAAGCCATTTTTAAAGTGGCCAAAAAAGCATGTATATGAAACTTTAAATATAAAGCATACCACTTTAAAACAACCAAAAAAATATACAATGTTGAGACAAAAGGGAAAGGCAGAACGTCTTTTCTTGTTTTTCAATGTCTGCTTCCCAATAATTTGGCAAATGGGGATTGATCTAATTTCTTCTTTGGCAACTATTTAAATTATAATAATACCCACCATCAAGCAAACTTTTAAATTACTAAGATATATAATAATTGCTAGACCAAAGTTTTGAAGATTGAAATGAATCTTTTCAGGCCCCTAATTTTTTGAGCTTTTGTTATTGATAATTTTATGTTTGCCTTCTTGAATTTGTATACTAAATCTCTTTATATATATATATATATATATATATATGGAATTAATTTTCTTTGCATATTAATTTGTAAAGGAGAAAAAGGTTTCATTCTATATATAATATCATGTTTAAGTCCAATTTGACTTTTATATATATTTGTCTTTATACATGTAAGTTCATTATTGGTTAATTTTGTATATATATTTGATTCAATTTCTTATAATTTCAATTTGTACTACACTTCATAAGGAAAAATGAATCTTCTCGAAGCTTATATATTGACCTTATATATGATAGATAATTTATAAAGTAGCTAGTAACTTTCTCTTAATTTGTATGTACACAATTATAAAGTGACCTAAATTAAGAAAAAAATTTCAATTTCTTTATGTCTTGTATATATACGTGTAGCATTGTCTGTCTCATGAATGTCAATTTCTAATTTCTTTGATTAATTTCTTTAATTATATATAGTGTATAGATTCCAAATGTCGAAATTTGAGTGGATTTAAATTATTGCTTTAGCTTTCAAAGGCTTAATATATCCTAGAATATTCAAAAAGCTACATTGCCTTATAAAGGAGAGAAGGGAGAGATTATTAGTGAAGAAGTGTTGAGTTCAATAATTGAGCACTAAGGTAAAGGCAGCCTTTCACCCACTCTTCTCTTTTGGGTCATTTTCAGGTTAGCTTTTTTTGAAAGAGTTAGCTTATAATAAAATCAAACAAAATAGCTATTATGTACACTGCTTGCACTATTAATTATAATATATGTATATGCACCTTTTAGAAACCTAATTCCAATTATGAAAATTGTAGATATGTACTTTGAATCAAATAATTATTACATCAATTTTTTCATTTGGATCCATACTATTACATTTTAATCTATATATATCAATTTACTTTGCCAATTATAATTTTATCATTAAAATAATGCTATATGTCTTAGTCGCATGTTTCGTATTACATTGTAAATCATATATTAAGATTATGAATCTATATAAATCTAGGAGTCTTTATCATGTGTATATATTTTTTTTTGACAGGCTTTGTCATGTGTATATTATAGGGTTTTTTTTTTCCTTTTTTTTTCACAAGGGACAAGCTAATAACCAATTATATATTTGGCCTAGATGATGAGCATTGATGTCGAATTTTGGCATACATATATATGCATATGCATAGCCATAGCCATAGCCCATAGCCACATATACACATACCCGTACATATATATATATATATATGCATGGAGATATTGTTAAGTAAGAGAATGTGCTTTGAATTTTGATATTGTCAAATTTTAGCATACATGCATATACCATACACACACATATGCATAATGGCCATGTTTTAGAAATAAGAGCATGCCTTGATGTTGAAATTCGGCATAAATATATGCATATATGCATAGCCATACCCATATGGATATGATTTAGAACATGCATGCTTTGAAAGTATTACAAGAGCTAGGAGAGCTGGCCCTCTCCTTTTGTGGTAGTGGGAGAGAAAGCTTGGCAAGAAAGAAATGGAACTTTTTTCACAAAGCCTCACTTTGCCACCTCCCCTCGTACGTGCTTCTTGGCTGCTTCTAAGCTCATGGTTTTTTGGAGGCATTCTATATAAACCGAGCATAAGGGGCACCTTGTTTTTAGTTCCATTAAGCTCTATCTCCTCTCCAAGGCCAATGAAATTGGGTTCATCTTTAATTTCTTTAATCATTTTTATTATTGCATAAAAGTAACACACTTTTTTGGCATATGACAAGAAGCTCCAATCATATTAAAAATGGACATGGGTAATGTGAATCCTTGCACGTACGAATTAGCTTGTGAAATTGAGAAGGAAGAAAAACTCAATTATTTGGAGAATACGTATGCCTATAATTATTACAAGCAAGGCGGTCTGTGCTTGCGTTGCAGTCATCTTCTTATTAGGACTGTATTTTTTGTAGTTGTTTAAGTCGGTTAGTAAGAAGATATTGCATTGTATGTAAGTTAATCAGTTAGGAGAAACTTATACATTGAAACAAATAATTCGCATATATAAAGCAAAACGCATGACCTCTCTTTCATTCTAAAAGTGCATTACCTAAATTCTACTCCATCTCTAGGTAATTCATCAAAATAAAACTAATATTCTACTCCTCCATCTCTAGATAATTCATCAAAATAAAGCTAATATTAATTGTTGCTTGAAATGTATGTTGATTATCTAAAAAAACATAGTATGCTGCGGTCATTTTTTAATCTTGATTGCAATTGTTAAATTAATGAACTCGGGTAGGTGGAAGAATATGGCTTCTGCATAAGAAAGGCCTAATTTTTTGTAGTCAAGGAGCTGCATGTATAGTTGTCATAGGAAAATTGAATTAGTTGAGAGTATTTGCAGGAGCATATGCAATTTATACAATGCATCACAAAATGATTGTACTTAGCATTGACTAACTGTGCTTTTGGAAATGTGAAAATATACTAAATATAAGCAACTAATAGAAACCTCAATAAAAAGGAAGTCGAATGATAAATTAAAAAAAAATTGTAAAATAAAAGAGGAATAAGGAAATGTTAATTTTAAGTATCAAATAATATAATCAACAAATAAATCTAGATTTACCTCAAAATGTTGCGGTGAGAAGTGAAAGCTCCTCACGTTAGGTTATGTCATCCTAAGGCGCTGCTAAATTAAATGGAAGGATCTTATCAACATCCACCTGGAAATTTTAGGAAACAGAACGGAGTCCATGTGAAACTAATTCAGAGAAATGTTAGGGAAGAAGAAACCCACCCAAATAGAAATGAAGACGAAAGGAAAATAGAACTGGCATGTCAATAGTTTACCCATATATCAACCATTATTGCAGATACATTTATAGCACCAATCCTTTGGAATTCCGGCAGAGGAGTTGAACCGGTAAATCCTAATATCCACACACAATTAATATGTATTTTAAACATACTTAATCATAAATATAAAAATAGTAAATTACAAAAAAGGGCAGCAAGAAAAGTAAGGGAGAAAATTCATCGAGGGCCTTTTTAGTCACCAAAAAAGTGAGAAAAGACCAAAAAAAGCCAAAAGGAGGCACCACATTAATCCTCAATTTGGCCTTTAAGTAATTTCCATAGTCACTAAAAATAATATATAGTATATATATATCCTCATGAATTTTTACTCTCATGTCTTTTTCTAGCATTTTTTTTCCTTTTTGTTTTCTATTTAATAATATATTAAGATAGAGAAGAAACCGTCTCTCCCCCTTTTAATTGTAAATCCATTGGAGGATGTTCTATATTTGATTTATTAAAATAGCTAATTAGCACATGATTTATATATATATATATATATATATATAGACTATTTTACATTCAAATAATATATATATATATATATATATATATATATATATATAGACTATATTTGATATACGGAAGTCATTATATTACTATTTCAATAAATGACATACTTTGAATTTAAACGATAATCACGCATTGATTACAACTATTTTACGTAAGATTATGTGTGTGTATATGATATCATAGTATATTTTATAATTGAAATTTCTAAATCAAATACGTCTGTAAGATCTAAAGTTAGAAAAATCACGCCTTCTCTGATCATTCTAAAATTTGATAGTATTTGATTTAAGAATAACCCTAGGCTTAATATTAGGTTGACATTAATTGCTAAACATATAAATATCTTAGAACCTTGGTAGACAACAAAGAATTGGTCACTAACCCACATGAAATGAAATTCATTTCTTATGCATAAAGTAGATTACTTTACATAGTAATAATACTTTTGTTAAAGTTATTGCCTTCTTTTTTCTTATTGATTATTTTGACTTGTGCACTATATAAATCCAAGTAAAACATGACAAAAATTCTCAAACAAAAATTCCGAATGAGAGATTCAAGTATCAAGCAACTGTCGACGTGTATTAATTAAAATGGAAGAGGAGGTTCAATAATTGAATTGTACTTAACAATCTAATGGTAATTATATTAAATTTTTTTATTAATTATATGACAGATATATATCTCGATCATGTACTTGAATCCGAAACATTAATTTTTATTATAAAATCAGCCATGCATGCAGCCAGCCATTCACACACATTTTGCAGAGCTTGAATATTCAACATTTTGACAAATTAATGGGTCCGAATGTTACATATCTCCATCAATCCTCAAATAATTAAGCTTTGATTAATCATCTAATTATAATTAATAGGGAAGGGGCCGTATATAGCTTAAGCAGTTAAGCTTATCATATATAATATATCTAATTATAAATTAATTACTGATTTTGCTTTTCTAATCCGAGTTAACCTAGCTATATAAACGGTAAAGTTAGATATTTTGTTGATCTTCTCACCCCAATAATTAACTATATATATACGAATTATTGCAAGTTTGCAACCAAAAAAGGAAAAGATTTACTTTTGGCACACTATAATTATATTCTTTTTTCTCGAAATCAAAAACATAAAACCCTTACAAATGATATACGAAGTTGTTTTGATGAAGCAAAGCATATTAAGATATAATAATAATTAATTAATTAATTAGAGGATTCAAAGTTTTTAATTAAAACTACACGTGAAGCAAGCATGTGAAAAAAGAAAGGCAAAGATGAGTTCAAAAACCGACATCTGTCCCACAAATTGCCATAGTTTCACATATTTCACCTAACATATTACCTAAAACTCTTGGCCTTTAATAAGAGTTTGAGAGTGCCGCCATCAAAAATTTAAATTATTATTGAATGTAATTTTCAACATGATAATCAAATCCATGCAAATTAAATAATAAAGTTTTTCCTTTTCGTTGTTCCAAAAACGAAAAAAAAAAAAGAAAGAAAGAAAACAATTGGAATTAGATCTTGCCAGCTTTACCAACATCAAAGATCTTGCCCGCAAGTAATACCAAAGTACCACAGCTAGCTCAATTATTTTTAAGTTTTTGTCAAAACGGCTCAGGTTGCTTTCGTTACTACTTCTACCAAAATCATATATGTAATCTTCAATTTGTTTGATATATATAGGCTGCTTTTATGGAAATTTTACGATTTTCAAAACTTTTTAAGAAGAAAATTAAAAATGATGAATGTGCACACAAACAAATGAATCTAATTACGTAACATTCTTCTCATCAATTCCCTTTTTTTAGAAAAAAAAAGAGAAGAAATTACATACAAATAAATAATCTACAATATTGTCTTCTTTTCACCCTTTTTTCCTGATAGACTAGAATTTAAGAGTAAAAAAGTTACTGCATCTCTAAAGTTATAACAAATTCGGTAAACCCTTTAAAAGATGCATGGATTTCCTATCTATATATAAACATGCATGTATAAACAAATTTTTTAATAATTAATGCACACACACATATATGCATGATATATTAGTAGCTTCTTGCAGGAAATTTTTTTTTATTCTCTTAAGTTTCTTCCCAAAGCAATAGGATCAATTTTCCTTTATGATTTTTTTTTAAAGAAAAATACTGTAATTTTTATATATATAAATGAAATTTACAAAATAGTAATTAGAAATTACAATAGATTAAAAAAAGTAATCATACATCCTTCGTGTCTAGATCTTGATATCGCTTCACGAACCGAGCCATCTTGATTATTTGGAGTCTCAAACCTTTTTCATAAGTCTCTAGCACGTGCGACACCTCTTCGCTCTCGTTTTTGTGTAATTTAATCAATAGAAAATTTTCAAAATCGACACAAAGGTGAGTGAATCGACACAAAGGTGAGTGATTCGAGAATGTAGTGTGAGAATCATAAAATTTTCCTTTTATGATTAATTTTAGCATGAGAATGTAGTACACATTAACCATGATGGCCAAAAAACCATGTTGGTCAACATGCAGTTTCAACAAAATTATAACTCCATATGATTATATGAGGGAGAGGATTATCATAACACTAATCATAGCACAACTCCAACAACAATAATTCTATGGAAGGTTTTTTCAAGCTAATTAGGTGGTCTGTTATGGTTGGATATTAAAGACAATTGCAAACAGTGTGTTTTAAATGAATTTCGTACATACAAAAAAGTCAAGTGGAATTAGTCAAACTTAATTGATTTTCTATTGTATATGCCAGCTTAATACCACATTCTCTCTCGATCCTCGTGAAAACTATTGCATGGGTTTTTTTTGCCTTTTCATCTCCTTTAAAATTACAATTATTCTAAAATTTACATAATTAATTTTTACAAACTCGACAGTCGACTGGTTAATTTAGCCAAAAGCCATACATTAAAAGTATTTCAGTTAAGTATTTATTTAAATTTAACAACTTGCGAAACTATGTCTGTATATCAAAGATACGTATGTATCATTGTATTCATCCATTGAGAAGTACTTTTATAATTATCAAATTATACTTAACTTAATCAACAGGGGGTTCGAGATCTTGCATACATAGCTGCTCATATTGGGAGACTCACCCATCATAATCAAATGCGCGACGCGGGTCGAATCCGGATTAATCAAGGCAAAGTCCTGAATACCAGATGAGATAAAAAAAAATTATACTCAACTTTTTTGTAACGAGGCTCTATTGGATAAAAGTTTTAGGACAAATCTCAGACGATTTCTCCATCTTATTAATTAGCCAATAAATCCCTTTTTCTGAAAATCACTGAAAATTAAGTTGATATGATGATCTCCACGAGGTGGCTGGATTATGCTTTAGTTTGATCAACAATATCCCTTTGAACTTTTAATCTTTCAATCTTTTTTCCCCTTGATTTTTTCCCATTAATTTTCTTTCAGTGTTTTGCTTTAACAAATTAACTTTAATGCCAACTACTACCAATTGTAGTTTAATAATTGGCGTGACTATATGGAAACTAATTATGAATTCAATTTCACAAAAAGAAATTACAAAAGACTTAAATAAATATTAGTTTCTCACAAAACTTTGAAATTAATTAATTAAATAAAATAGTGAAAAGAAAAAACCTGAAAAAGCAAAAGTGATTGGGTGGGCAAAAGTCGAGTTTGTAAGAAAGGGGGTCCAGCTCTCTATGAGTTTACTTTAACTTAGTGGAATCACATCAGGACATTAAAACGAAAGTTGTAGTGATCTGAAAATCAGGCTGTAAAAGCCATGCATTTCCTATTTTTAATCAAGGTTTCATGGATCTTCTAACCATTCATTTTCTATTTAATTTGTCTCCTTCCCTTTTTTTAATAATAAAAACCATACAAATTTTAATTTTTTAGGGAAAAAGATCTTGCCTGCCAGCCATATATTTGCCTGAAACTGAAAATTTAGGTTAAAAGTCTCAAACCCAAAAACAAATAAAAGAGTCTTTTGATCATTAATTTAATTAATTGAAGGACTTCTTGGCAAAACAATCAACAAGAACCAAAATATGAAAAATAAATGCAATTAATTATATAAATGCATACATTATAATTTAATCTTGATGAAGGGATTTTTAAGTTGGCTCAAATTGAGATTAATTTGTGCATCATTTTGCTTTTTCATATATATGCATGGGTGAAACAAAACTTAAATGAAAAGAAAAGAACAAAGTAAAATATGTATAGAAAAGGGTTATATATTATAATTAAAGCTTCAAATTCCCTGTAATGTACAGTACTCTCTTCATTGATTTTACACTAACTTACATGATAATAACTAAAATAAACAGCTTTTTGATACAAGGAAAAAAAAGGAGAAAAAACCCTGAATATTTCATGCATGGCTTTTTTTTTTTTTGGTTCTTCTTATATATATAAATTTTATTTTATTTTTGTTATTATACCATCAACAACAAAATTAAAACTTCCAAATTCCAAATTACATGAACATGATAAACAACAAAAGAGAAGAGTTCATTCCCCTTTATTATTATAACTCGGCCATTCTCTTATTTTCCTGCTTCAAATCCTTGTAAAACCTGTTAATGAAATCCTCGGCAGCTTTATCAACATAGCCATTGTCTTCATCAACATCTCTCAAAGGAAAAGGTGAGTCAGTTATCCTAAGTTGTCTTGCCAATGGAGTTTGTCCGAAGCCCGGCAACATAGGGGAAGCCGCCACCGCCAAGTTGTTGGCGTCGTTATTGTTGAGCATCTCCAAGACAACCTTAACAGCGTTCATGGTGACCATATTGTCGTCGTCGTGAGTGGGCGGCGCGTGGGTGCACGCGAAGAACTGGTGGTAGTAGTTGTTCTTCTTCTTGGTGGCGAGGTTGAATGGGAAGATGTAGTTTGGGGTGTTGCTGCAGCTGAACTCGTACTCTTGAGCCGCCGCCATGTAGGAGGAGATGTGGCGGTCCTTGTGGTGGCTGCTGTGGCTGTTGCTGTGGTGGTGGTGGTGGTGGAACATAAGGTTGCCAATGGCTTTGGCGCCTGCAATTTTGCCACGCTTGAGCATCATGTTGAGATCAACCATGAGCTTTCTCTTTGATGATATTCCTTTTCTCATCATGAAGAGTACAGCCCTCACTATGCTCCATACTCTTTTGGCCATCACTGGTAGATTTTGTTCCATTTTTTGTTCCCTTTTTTTGTTACTACTAGATATATATACCTAGTAGGGTTTTTTTTTCTTTGTTTTTGATGAATTTCCTTTGAGAGAGAGAGAGAGAGGAATTTAGAGGAAATTCTTGTTTGGGTTAGAGGGAGAGAGGGGGGAGGGGGTATATAAAGGGCTTGAGAAGGAAGAGAAGACAAAGGAAAAAAAGGAGAAATTAAAGGTGCATGATATGAACTTTAGTTAAAATTTGGCACTACAATATTAACCTATGGATGTTTTGGGGTTAGTATTTTAGTGGTTTAAGTAATTTCCCATTCCCTTTCCTTAATAGCTTTATTATTGCTTGCTCCAATCATTTTTGGTTGGTGGTGATTAGGTGAGCTCAAACTCATGTGAGCTTGGTGTGATGAAATTTGCCAGCTGTTTAGAGACCACCGTTTTGGAGGGAAGGGTTGAACCAATTCAACTTCAAGACTATGATTTTTCTTCTCTCTTTTGTAAATGATTTTTAAAGGGTAAGTATGTATAATAAAATGATAAAAATGAATAATTTATACTCAAAATTAATAAAAAAAATTGAAAATTTCTACTCAAATCTTTGCTAGAAACCAAGCAAAATCTACACATATCAAAAAACTATATCTAAAAGCATTGGCCTTGCCGACTCTAATTAAGCAGAACTTCTTGCAGTTATTGAGGCACTCTCTCTTGTCAATGCAGCTGTTTCTCCTTCTTTTAAGCTCAACTTCTTGCAATTATTGAGGCACTCTTTCTTATTGTGGATGCAGCTGCTTCTCCTTCTTTTAAGCTCATTCTTGAAAGCTACTCAAAGACAGTGATCTCATGGATTTTAAACCCCGACGATAGGTCTTGGAAGTATAATTATCTTTTTAATAGGCTTTCGAATTTATTGTTCATTATGGGTGATGTTTCCTTTGTCCGTATCTTCAGGGAAGCTAATTATTTTGCAGACTCTATGGCCAAACTTGGTGTTTCTAGATCATCAAACTTGGTTACATGGTTGTAATTCTTCTTTCTTAATTTAATAAAATTCTGCCTTTCAAAAAAATATATCTATGTATATGACAGTATGGTAGATATGACTAAAGCCTAGGAAGCTGAATTGGCAATTAGAGAGGGTAATTTGCATTCACATTTACAAAATAATTTTTTTAAGAATTAAATTTTACTTATATATACCATTCTTCCAAAAAAATATTACTTATACTTATGATAGAATCTTATAGAAACATAATCATTGATATCATGAGAGGTACAATATTGAAAAGAATTCATAAAATTAAGAAAGTGATTGATGAGATTTGAGCACATAAGCCTTTATATATGTACATAATATAAAAGCTATTCAATTATGCCATGGTTTAATATATACTAGTATGTCCTACTAAAAACATGATGAATAAAGAGCTTTAATGTACATTTATATGAAAGAATTGGTCAAACACAGTTTTTTTTAGCACACATTCAAATCCGGAAGGGAAAGAGAAGATCGGATCATATTGGTGACATAAACAACATTTTGATTTTTGTAGAAATGGATGGAGACATACAACATATATATAGATTTGATTTCTTATTTTTAATCAAATCGGGGGAGAGGAGTCTTATTCTAAAGCTTTGGGGTGTTGGAGAAGTCCTCATATATACTAGAGAGAAGCATGGGATCACTTTCACAAATCATCGTAGAAGTTGATAATGCATTAGTGATTCAATTTTTCAGGAGAGAATGTGGATTTATGTCATTATTAGTCTTGGTATAGAAAATGCAATATCATTTAACACATGTAAGTTGGGTGAAGAAGGTATATGTGCAAAGAAGGTAATCGTTGTACAGATTTCTTAACAAATTTAGTTCATCAAAATTATATTATTTGAAACATATTTGTTGAATTAATCTACCTAGGATTTCGTCTCATTCTAGGAAGATGACTTATTATTTATAATTTTCACTATGTGTTTGTGATATATAACATTATATCAAATTCATATATATATATATATATATCATATATTAACTTTTGTTAAAGATATTGAACCCTATTGAACACATGATAAAAATCTTAATATCATGTATCATGTAAAAGTGTAATTTTCATATTGTTCACACATTTACCAAATTGCTACTTTATGTTTGGCCGCAGAAACTATAATGGAGTTGAAAAGCTTACTTAATATTTCAAAAAGATAGCGAGAGTGAAAGCTGCAAAAGAGAGATCGTTTCAACTTTCAACTCTCTCCGTGGCCTGCGCAATTTAAAAAGCCAATTTTGAAGAGCAACAAGGCCGTAGACGGCTGCAAGATATTTTTATTTAATTCCCATTAATATCCCCAACTTTTTCCGTATGTACCACTTCAACTTTATCCAAATCAAACAAATTATCAAAAGTAGAAGGGGCAATTTAGAGATCAAAAGCATTATATAAAAAAGTCCAACGCTCTTCTTGGAAACTCAACCCCTCTCCCCCATGACTTTCAACGCCATGAGGAGTTTCCTTAGCCTGTAAACAAAGCCAAAGCCTAAGCTATGGCTTTTAAAACAAAAGCAAAGTCTTGCTTTTGACAAAACCCCAAAAATGGGTCAAGAGCACAATTTTAATCTGATACTTCATTGAGTTCTACTATTATTAATTCTGTTTGTAATTACAAAACGTGGGGGGAAGGATTTCATTGATTCGCCATTTTTTCTTCAAAAGCCTGTACGAACAAGTATTGTAAGGTTGTTTCTATATATTATTACCAATAATACTGTTTTAATATTTATGCTTTAATATTTGTATTTTAGCACTTTTAGAGCCCACTTTGCACTTTTTCCTTTCTTTTTAATTTCTGGGTTTTGATTATATGAGAAAAGCGTTTTGGCTAATAAGTTTTGCATGTTTAAAAATGGTTTCATGCTTCCACTTTTATCAACTTGGTTTAAAGAATTCATTTATATATTGAATCTTTGTTTTTTTCTCTTGGTTGATTAATAATTAGTTTATTATTTTCTATAATCTATAAATATATAGCATAGGCTAGCTAATTAGTTGTGTTAATAAGATAAATAATTTTAATTATTTACATCATTATAATTCTGGAAATGTAATTGCATTGGTCTGTAAGGCTGGAATCATGTTTTAATTTGCTTCTTTTTGACTCTCGCATGTTCTCACAAACTGGCCTCAACTTTATAATCATTTCCATGGAAAAAAAAATCCAGTTTTTATTAACTATGATTGAAAAGTATGATCACTTGTACTTGTATGAATTATGGAATTGCTCGATCGAGAATGAGTGTAATTTTAATTCCATCACAATGCGAAAAACACAATATGTTGGTATGAAAATTTTCATGACCGAAATTACTTGCGATCCGAAAAATTAATTTCTTTGAAATATGTAAAGTTTATGCAAAATTCCACAAATGTTGATATATTACCTTTTCGGAATTCTTTTTTCATTGTTAATAACTTCATAGGTTATTATAAGTAATTTCCTTCTAATTTGATTACAGAGGCTTGATTGATTTGATGGAGCAAAATTTTTGCCATTCAAGGAGGGTTTTTCCAATTGCTTTGCTTTTGGTAGTCTTCATATGGTTTCCATGCCTCATCACCAACTCTTATTATAACCATGAGATTTATATAGAGGATGGAGGTGTTGGAGATGATGAGATAGATGGTGCAATATACATGGAAGAATTACTGGAAATACTAAGCAACGGGACGGAGCAACTGCCGGAAGTGTTAAGTTCAGCCGCCGACGCCGACGCCGTTGATCTTGAAATGGGGCGAGGTCTCATTGCAACAAACCATAAGCAAGGAGAGAAGAAGGATTTTGAAGTTTTCCATGAGGAAGAGAAAATAGCAATGATCACTAATAAAAATGAAGAAACAGCTCAAGAAAATAACGTTGAAGGGGAAATGAAGAATATTGTTTTCCATGATGAGAATGGGATTCCACCAGACAGCTTCTTTACATTGAATTTAAATCCTTATGAACCTAAAATTGGTCATCGGAAAGAACTAAAAAGCATCATGTTGAAGATAAATTTTATCTAAGCCAAGACGAGCCCTACCATGGCTATATAAATATGGGCCAACATCCTTCAGTACCATTATATGGGAACATGGGCTTTAAACATGCAAACGTTATGGAAAAAGTTGAAGCCCAAACTAGAAGTTGGTGGCCTGAAGGTAAAACAACTTTTTTTTTTCTTTCAGAAAGGAAACACAAGTTTCAGGTTTCGAATATATTAGTACTATCTTAAATTATAAATTCAACTGTCAAAAATATGCGTTTTGTTTAAAAACTTAAACATATGCTGAATATATATATGATTGGTATTTTATCGATATGATGATATATCGATATTTATTTCTCCTTTATGCAAAAAGATAGTGATGGGGGTTGGCGGTTTGGGAATACAAAGAAAGATGAGCAAAATCAGACCGTGAAAAAGAAATGATGCAAGACCATATTGGTTTAACCTTTGAATGAAATTTAACAAGAACCAGTGAGAATATACAGTTTTAAGTCATGCTAGTCAATTCGTACATGTTAACTAGCTATTATATCGATATATATGAAAAATGCTAGTCAATTAGTACATGTAAGAAGCTGCAAGCTTGTTCGATTGAAGAACCTATTGCAAGTCAGAAAGTACCTTTAATATCAGGGGCTTTGCAGTTTGCACCCAAAAATTTCATCCTCTAGTCTTCTAAACTGTAGGCTGCCAAGTGCTAGAAATCATCCTCTAGTTCATCGGGTACCATTGACTTTTCAATGGCAGCCTGCCCATGATTAATTATCACACAGCTTGGTTAGAAACAAATTACCACTTCAAATATACTTCTTTAATTCGGATACATAACCTAACTTCTATCAAGGACATCTGATTGAGCTCGAGGAAAAAAAAAGTTCCAGGCATGAAACTAAAGACATCAGAAGAAACAGAATCAGTTTAGACAACTAGGTACCTGTTTTCTTACATGTCTAATATTTTATAACATGATATGTTATAACCTTCTAAAATATGGTTGGACCAAAGAAAGATGAATAGGAAGTTAGAAACCTAACAGGGGATGTTGTGTGCTAAATACATATGTCCATTCCAATTAACAGCTTGATGAAATTTTTAGAGAACTGTTGATATAATTAAGATGCGCTTTATATTGTGAATGAAAAAGATGAGAGTGATAACTGTTACCTTTATTTTAGCAGCATCGAATGTAGACGGTTTTAAGTCCAAAGCAATTCCATAGTGAAGCACTGCCTTGTCATAATTTTTATGCTGTTTATAAATTTCACCCATCAATGCATAAATGCTACTTTCACGAGGGGTGCACTCTTTGAGTTCCTCCAAAATTTCAAGAGCTTCATTCAGTTTTCCAAGTTTCACCAACATCTTTGCTTTGTTGTACTTGGGAAGTGGATTTTTATTGTCGGTGGCAATAGCTTTTTCCAGCATCTCCAAAGCTTCTTCACCTCTCTATGAAACAATTGTAAAAAAACATTAGTCAGGTGGACAACTGGACAACAACGGGAAACAAGACTCCAGTTGTTTGTTTGGTCCTAAACATTTACGTGTTTTTTCCTCTTCTGATTCCATTACAGCCCATTGACAACAAAATTGCACAACATTAAGTTAGATGTAGAGATAATAAGAATGAAGTGGCCAACCTTTAATGCTTCTAATGTGGTTCCCAAATAGCACATAATGACTGAAGAATAGGGATTTATCTGATAAGCCCGGCGAAAATGGTGCTCAGCAAATCCGAATTTCTCTTGCTGGAGATATATCATCCCAAGACCATACCAAGACTTATAATCTCTTGCATCTATATGAAGAGCCCTCTGGTAGCACTCCATTCCTTCTTCATAGTTCTCCATGATGACATGCCTGAAACAAATCACTCAATGATGCAATACCCCTTTGCTTTACTTCACATCATTCAACTAATGGAGATGAGTATAAAGAAAACAATTTCAAGTGTGAATCATACTCATGACCAGAAAGAGTGTGAGCATATGCAAATCTTGAGTTCAGTTGCACAGCTCGCTGAAAACATTTAAGTGCTGATTCATGATCCTTCTGCAAACTGTAGCAGTTTCCAATAGCACACCTGCAATAGGCATTCCAACCATTAACTATGATTAAATTAAGAACTAAAACAGTAGAATAGCACTTAGTTGAAACATTCAATTTATAGAAACAACAGAATTTTAACTGTTTTAGAGACTCATGCTATTGAGGTCTACAAAATACCAGGATTGTGGAGCAAAACGGTCAACTGATATCAACTCCTCTGCTAGGTATTTCAATTTCATATCTTCCTTCAAGTGCTGTAAAATTTCAAAATGGCAAAAAGAAAGAAACATGTGATAAATAAAAAGCAAACTAACAGTTATCATCTACTTTTTTTTGTCCCACAATACTTGGAAGGCTTGTTTTGATCCAATGGCCAGACTTATTAACCTCCTTTACTATACCACAGGCTATCCATTGGCAAGAGATTCCATCCTTTCCCTTGAAACTATGACGTTTTGTCCAACAGGGGAAAAAAGATAGTTTTTGCAAAGAGACAGCTAAACGTCCCATATTTACTATGATGTCAAGTTGACAAAATGTGGAGGGGAGGTTGTTTTGTTGTCAAAAGACCTCCCTCTTTTCACTTCCAAAAAAAAGTCCTCGAGTCGGAACAATTTCAGGCTGGCTCTTCCATCATGGTAAAAGAAGATAACAGATGCTACAGGACAATTCTAAAAAATCAATTGGAAGATACCTAAAATGGTACGTGGGACCTATAAGCATTGTGGGGAAACTATGCCCAACAAGACTTTATCTTATGTTAGCCAAAAAGAAAACTCTTCCAGCAAGGCTAAGCATAACCACGTTTTCTCTTGTGTTTGTGAATTCACTCCTTTCCACAGCTTTTCCATATTATGGCAATCATATGTTTACAACTTAGCCACGCTCTAATAATGAAGAACAAGACCTTGGATAAACAGCTTGATGTTGAGTTTATGCATTAATACTTTCCATAGCTTTTCCATATTATGGAAGTTCATAGGATTACAAGTTAGTAACACTTATCAATGAAGAACAATAGCATAGCCAACATCAACTTAAATAAGCTGACTAGTAAAGATATCCACGAAAAAATCTCAACTGGGAGATGAGCAAAATTTCCAGGACTAAAGATTACATGAAACTTAAGTCACCACTTTAAAAACAAAAACTTAGCAAAAGCAAATAAATCAGAAGCATAATGAAATAGTATGCAAAATGTAGTATATTCTTGTTTGAGTAGATGGCAATCAACTAAAGGGTTTCAAATTTGCATATAAAATTAAATAAATCAGCACCTGAAAATATACATTCAAGTGGCTTTCAATGAACTACCTATGCCAAGTTAATATAAAGGCAAAGATCACTCACATAAAGAACTGTCGAGTACACGTCCATCCCTTCTAGATTGTAAGGAGATATTTGTTGAGCAAGACTGAAGGCAAAATCGGCATTTAAATAATCCACTAGCTCAAAATATGCCTTCCCAACCTGCAATAAAGGATACTTTATTATCCACAACCTTTGAACTCTGAACAGGGTAAACCAAATTCTTACATAAACCATTGACTATCCTTTCTAAATATTCTGATTTTACACAACTAAAAAAATTGCAGGCTGCCTATGCAATGAAATAATCCAAATTCTTAGTAACAAGGATGGTAGCATGCAGCAAATGACCACATTTTTTTGGTTTTGTCCATTCTCACTCTGTAGGAAATGATTTCCAATGAGAACATAGGATTTTTAAATAATTCACTGAGACGTATTATAGATACAGAGGAGAAGTTGGAATTTTCAAGCGTTTTAATGAGATTAGTAGAGAATAACTAAATAACTCTGGCCAAAAAAGAGAATAACTAAATAACTACTTTCATCCAGAAGCCAGCAGATAGATTCAGAAAACAGACAGCTCAAAATAAAAGCCAATCCTTTGGCCAAAAAATAAAAATAAAAGCCAATCACCTGAGAAAGCACCCAGCCTGTATTGTACTGCTTTAATGAGAGCTGTTGATAGACATTTAAAGCTTCCTGTAACATCAAGGATAAAAGTATCCAGAATCACATTTTTTTATTTTACTCCAGAAAATTTTGTACTCAAGCTCACTATTCAGGATAAAAGAAGAAGTGAAGAACCTTTTTCAAATGAAAGAAGCAATACCTGACTTCTAAACCCACACAAATGCTGATAACCCTCCCCAAGAATTCTCAGGAGGCTCATCGTATCTGAGATAGCAGATTCAGTTGTTGAACTATTTGGGAGGAAGCCTCTCAGTTTTGTATTTACTACCTCATGTTGAAAAAATTTAACATCCTCAGATGAAGAAAAAGTTGAAGAAGCTGATCTGAACTCTGATACAGCATCATCATTAGTTTCCATTAATTTCCCTATTTATGACATCAAAATGCTTTACTTAAAAAATGAAGACAAATGTCCGCATAAGCAAACTAAGATAAGAATATGGCGTATGACATTATGCAACATTAGATTCTAGTATGCCACAGGCAGGTGCCAAGAAGACTTGAGCTCAATAAACAAGAAGTAATAGAGGATTAAGAGCATTAAATGGTTTTAACCTCATATATGACTGACAAGTAGTCAAGTAGAACAGGATTGAAACATGATAATGGCCCTTCTTTCATAAAACTATAAATGCACAAAACTACCCTATAAAGGGCATATCACCTAATAATTAATCTTTCTTTAGAATGTTGATTGTAGTTCCTTAAGCGTTGCTTGCTATTTGCAGCTCCTTCACTTTAGACAAATTTTAAACAAAAAAGGATAATTGAAGAAAGCCCAATGACAACCAAAATACTATTAGTATTACTAAGTAGATAGCAAAGAATATTAGTGGGTAGATAGCACATGATTAATCCGGAAGACATGTAGATCTTTTCATCAACTGCAGCCTCCTTTGCATGCTAAAGGTGCTTTCTTTCTAACTCAGCTTTCTCATCCACTGTGGAGTTTCCACTTGTCAGTCGTTTATTCCCTTTTTAGTTTTTATTTACAAACAATCCATTTTTTAATGCTTGCAAATTAATTAAACCTACTACTTGACCGACTGCATGAAATAAATGCTTTTTCATGGAATTTGATCAAGAGAAGGAAAACTCAACTTTACTGGAAGCCCAATCTTGACAAATCATATCATGACCTTATATTTTATAATCATATAGTATTAGTAAAAGATGCTTTAAGATAAAACTGAGAAAGGATATACATAATATACTGTTACCTTCCTCAAGATTTTCGGATTGGTCTTTGCAATCTGTTGAAGAGTAAGCTGTAGAGCTTGATTTATTTAAAGTAAACAAATTGTTTGCTTCATTATCTGACCCTCTTGAGGTATTCACGCATCTTCGAGCAGCGGCTAATCTTGCACTTCGACGGCGTCCTGAATCGAAAAATAAACTGCCGCGAATCTTCAGAATGATAACATTAGAGAGAGAACATTTTAGGAAATAAGAATAATTGAGTGAAGGATAATGTATACTAATTCAACAATGCTACATGATACAAAAAATATAATAAAACCATTAATACTGGGAGGATATCCCAAGCAAGAAACATAAATTAATTGTGAGAGAAATATGAAAAGAATAAGCTGCCAGATTAAAAAGAAAGCAAAAAGTCAACACAGCAGTCCATCTGTAGATGTACAGAGCCTAAAGTTGAATTAAATCTCAAAACCAAGCTAAATCCTGGAAAGATTACAAAGACAATAAAACTGGTATATGGTTATAAATTACTTAGATAAATTTGTCAGGTTATGACTCTAAAGACCACTGACAATACTTGCATTACATACAATGTCACAATGCAAGAGTAGAAGGAGCGAGATGACACCTCTTGAAGAATGTAACAAGTGAAAGTTGTTAGCAAAGTATGTATGTGCATATGGCAAACAAAAATAAGAGAATTTCCTCTAAAAGTAAAGAGGGTAACAGAAAAGAACAGGCATAAATGTGTAACTACCACCTGTGCTGATTCATTTACACGAGCAAATTTTCTTCGAGCTTGGATGCTAGATCTTCCAGAGCTTTCACTTCGAGAACGTTGCATGTTTCTAACTAGAGGTGGTGGATCTGATAGCTTAAGAATTAAAAATATAGCACTCAGAAACACAAGCGGCAGAGTAAAAAATATGGAAGAGTAAACATGAAGCAAGAGCATAAAGTGCGAAAGATGGTTTCTTCTTTTCATTTTGTTTTTGATGAGGGATTAGTGAAGAAAAGCATATTTACAGCATTCAACAAGGATCTCAGGGTGGTGCCATGTAAAGGCACACATATATATGCAAATACCCATTCTTCTTCTAATAAGAAAATCAATGTCTACAAGTCTACGTCACATGCTCAGAGATAAAATTCAAACAGAAACAGAGCTTCCATTCACAGCCATTATTTGTCACATCACACCTCAATCCCCACATTCCCCCACCCAGCGAACAACATTGATACACAAAAAGAATCTATCAGCTGCCAGATTCTGCACTCCCTAACGAACCAGCTGCTGTATTATGAATAACATTGCTTCCAAGGTAATAAATCCATCAAAGTTGAGGTAACTAGATCATTATTACCATAAATCTGACAACTAAGGAAAGCTTGGTAGTCCTTAAATCTGAATATCCGCATGTCATCTAAGTTGAACAGACTAGAGCATGATTAAGTTACTTGCCCAAATATACTCATCAAATAAAATAACGCAGAAGGAGGCAGTAGATTAACTGAGCATACATATACACATATACACACAATACTATAGCATTAAACAAGTTAAAGATATACATCAAAATCAAAATAAGTATGTCATCCTATTTAATCGCACAAAAATGACTTACTTGTGTGAGCACGGGAGAAGGAGTTTTAAAAAATGACATCTTGCAACCGTTGTTAGTTATTTCACCAGCAGGTCCTGCTAAAAGAGTTCCTCCATGATTGTTTTGACACATATCTTTGATGTTGTTCCCTCCCATTTGTTGTACATGGCACAGACTCAAATCTTCTAACCCAAAGGTCTGAGAAGAATCCAAGCTTTGATCCTTATCAGTTATTTGTGAATAATTTGATGCATTACCTAGAGAATGCTCATGAACTAAGTGAACAGCCGCATCACCAAAATAGACAGTAGCTTCCTCCGCCTCACCTGGAACAAAAGCAACTAAGCCTTGGAAAAACCTTGCTAAATGGATATCATAGCATACTACTGAAGAATTTAGTATAAAAATAATTGTAACACTATGCAGATTTGTGTAATTTCAATTAGGTTTTACTGAGTCAAATTGATCAACCAACCAAGATCAATCCACTTAAGGGGTATTATCATTTTTGAACCATAAATGGGTTTAGTTCACAGTTAAATCACAAGTTAAAGATTCTCCAAAGCTTCACAATGTATGCCCTGGAATCTCCGGTTTTACCTTTGGAAATGTAATGGCTTCTCCAGTCCACAGTTGAGTGTAAGAGACTAAACTTTCAAATCCCAAGTATTGGACACATTTGACCTATTTCATATTTTCAAACTAATCTAATTATTATCCATGTTGCAAGAAATTCCAAAATTTCCCGAAAGGTCAGCGACCCCTATTGTAACATCTAGCTTCTTACATGCTCAACACAACAAAACCAATAAACAATCTTTCACAACTTTCATTTTTATAGATTGCCTAAGCCCTACATTTAACCTTTTTTTTGTAATGCTAACATTTTGAACTGACTCATTATATAATTCCAGAAACCTATTGTTACCCTTTGGTCATGTACAGGAGTCCAGAAGACTCATGCAACATTGAATGTAATATAACAAATATTTGAACCATGAAACATGTCCCACTACTGCACCCTATTGCTATTTTTCCCCCACACAAAACTTTGGAAAAGGTACTTGTCCATTTTCTATTCTTATTAGAGAAATTTTGCTTATTAAAAGATAAGAAAAGAATATCAAAGTTTCAACATTATATAATTTCAGTTAACGTCCATAAAATTCCATTTATACTGACCTAGCATACATAGTTCCTCATATGCTGCCCAAAATAATGGATCAATTGACAAAGCCTTTCTAAAGTGTTCAACAGAACTTTTCACTCTATCGGTGTTCCTATGGCAGAAAACCAGAAGAAAGATATGGGAGTGAGGGAGAGAAAATTAAATAGAGAATGCACCTAACTAACATCAGTAATATCCTGCTAAAATACAAAGGAAATTCTATAACATAGCATCGGCCTTGGTGGATAACATCAATTAACGCCAAAAGCATCTAGTTTAACTGACATAAAATTTTTCAACCCATCAAACAATTTTTCAAAGTTTGTCATGCTTATTAGGTGGAAAAGAGATGAAAATTCATTTTTCCTTGTGAAAATTGAAGAAAAAGAAAATTAAAATGAAAGGAAATTGTGAGTTCAGGATTACATTCATTTTTAAAACTTTTTCAATTGAAAGCCAAGTACCTAGTGAAGGAGCCCACGGCATCAAAACTAAGCCTACCATACCATTGGAAAAATGGATGGGATACACCGGCAAAGAAACTCAGATATTTTATAATATTAAACATAAAAAAGCAAGCAGCAGAAACCTATATATAATGCCAAGAAGATATTGTACGGCGGCACCAATACCATTTGGAACCTACATACATGTAACAACAATGGTTAACAAAGAAATTACAACGAACATTCAAGAAACAAATGCCCCTGATGACAATTTTAGAATTCTGACACACTTCACTACCAAAATGCAACCACATACCTCAGCACCAAGCTCTTGAATTGGCAGCAACGCAGCTTCAGCTTCACTATAGAGATCCATCTCTAAGCAGGCAGTGGCAAACAAGTAACGAGACTGAGCCATTTGCATACCTTTCAAATCAAAATCACAGGAGAAACAAAACACAAACTCAATTCTCAAACGCGAAGAACCAACCAAAATTGTTAATCGGTAAGAACATAGTAGTACCTTTTAGAATATAATATGCAGAATGAGCGTGATTGTTATTCAAGTAACATCTAGCCAATAATTGTAAATTCACCTACGTTCGAAAAAGGAGAATTCAAAAAGTTCCAAAGAAAAAACAAATCGATCATCTAAATTGGAGCAGGATAAATAACGAAATTAATTTGATTAAAAAGTAAATTAAAAGACCACATATATAAAAATTTGAAAAAAAAAAAAAAAAAAAACCTCGGATGGAAATTCAGCGTAAAGGCGTTCACAGAGAAAAATGGCGTTTCTTCGCATGTAATGGTTCAAGCTTTTCTCTACGTAATTCGACAATAAGGCCTCCATTTCTGAATCGGAGAGAAACAGAGAGACGTTGGGGGGGATTTTTATGGTGCGTTGGCCAAAGGTTTTTGTTCCTTCCTGAGGGCGCGGGGGAATTTTTGTTTGTTTTTTTATTCTTTTTGTAATTCCTCCGTTTACACGTGTCAAGAAAGCGTGTGAGTTTAGAGATGGTAAGCCGTTTTTATTGGGCTTGGGCCCATTGATTAAGCCCTCAATTGAAAGATTAATTGGATTTCCTGTGGGCCTGGGATCAAATCCCATCTCTTGCGTGAGGCGCCTTGGGCCCGTTGATTAAGTCCTCAATTGAAAGAGTAATTGGATTTCCCTTGGGCCTGGGATCAAATCCCATCTCTTGCGTGGGGCGCCTTGGGCCCTTGGGGTTTTCACTTTTTTTTTTGGTAAAAAAGGGATTTGCACTTATTTGCATATATAATTTTTTTTTTTTGAGCAATTGCATATATAAAATTGATTTAAGTTAAATTCTAAATATTACACACATTGCATTGGAAAAATTGATATTAAACATTACATGCAAGCATAGATTGACAATGTGAGTGAAATGTGCTAAATCCCTCTTAAAGTTTTAGGTTCGAGTTTGACGGTTTGTGATTAGAAAAAATATAGGTGCTAGGGGGAGATGGTTTGACTCAACTCTGAATTAATCAAAATGAATATTGAAGGTTTATTTGAGAATAACATAAGTGTATATATTTAATTATTATAATTTTAAAACAATAATCTTGAATTGTAAAAATAAAAATAAAAAGCAATAATCTTGAAGATCATTAGCCAAACTCTTAATCATAATTATAGATGATTCACCTTCACTATAGGCTCATTGAGACTGAGAACTTAATTAGAAATCAATTAATTAGCTGATTAATGATGTAGGTTTAGTTTCTTTAGATGATCTAGGAAAAGGATTCATTCTACCTAAGGATACTCGTGATCATGTCCCCAAAAACAAAAAAGATATTTCTTTGTACTCGAAGTTGTGTCAAGATTTAAATCTTAATTATTGAAAATAACAATCCAGCACTCTTTTATGAAAGTTCATGCGACTATTGGCATATACGGTAAGATGCTTATTTAAAAGATATATGATGCTCGAGAAAACTTGGTCTTTAAATCAATATGGTTCACCAATTGCATGGCCACGCACACATGCAAAGCTAGTATATATTATTAGTCCTTTTTAAAGAATTAAATACACACTATTAATTTGCATATATCAAATGGTATATCTCACTGTCATGATTCACAAGTGGTTAGCCATGTACAACCGTAGCCAAGTTTCGACCCTCAAAACCAAAAGCTAGCCCCTCAATGACTCACCCATCGCTATTATCCAATGAAACCCACAAATCAAAAGCTAAATTTCGTTTTCCCAACTCTTTTTTCAAGATATATGTGACTAATTTTTTAGAAGTTTTATACAATACATGAACGATTACTTTAATTGAAAAAAAGAAAGTATGCAAAAAAAAAAAACCTAACTCTTCAACTACTTTTCTCCCACTGTCTCCTCTCGTGTGGCTCTACTTTGTTATAAAGTGTTAATAGTAAAAGTAGTATTTTTTGAGCTTGCTGCTCTCGTGATAGCTCTCAGGTTTTTCTGGTGGAGAAATTGATTCGTTTAATGTTGTTGTCTCCAAAAACAAAAAGTTGGGTTAGCTATGGAGTATGGCCTTAATGTGTGCATATGGCTAGTTTAAGCCCTCACGTGAATTCCCAACTCGCATTATTACTTTATTATGGAGACAAATTATTTCTCAAATTAGGCTTATATAAAAAGAAATCATCTTTGTAATGAAAAAGTGACATATATTCTTAATTATCAACACATATTGGGTTGAGTGGAATGAGCTCAATTTCACTTAGTGAATGGCGAAAACAGGTGTTGGAAGAGCTTCCCTCATATGGATCCGACACGCCTAGACTCCAGATTAGTCGGGTCTCAATGTAATCACCCGCCAAATACCCAATGGTACCAGAGGGTTACTTAAAAAAAAAAAGTTGGGATATACTATTTCTTTTTTCATTAAACTAATGTATTAAGGACATGAAAAGAAATTTTCTTATTAATTGCATCACCCTTGATCGATATATGAAGATGAACCAACTACCCAATGTAGGAGAGCAGAAAGTGAACTTGTAAAAAATATCCTAAAAACTTTTACATGAAATGACAACGATGATAGCTGAGCTCTCTTTTCTCTATGGATTTAGATGAAAAGATATAGCTTTAAACCCAAAAGCCAAAACATGCAAGTTGGCATTTTCTTTCCATAATTGTTCTTGAAAAATCTAGCAGGTTCGGCCCCCCTTGCATGCAGCTGCTGATAGCTGACATGTGGGCTAACAAAATCCACACATAAGATCACTTGTTAGATACGAAGAAGCAATCCCACCTGCTATAAATAAAGATGGTTTCCTATAGTTTCATGCACTTAATAGTCGGCACTTAACAACATAGCCACAATATATTCCTTCAAGCTGATCATCATAATTATTTCTGGTTTTCCTAATTTGGGTTTCAATTTGTGTCTTAAACATGGCACCACATGGAGAGGCTATGACTACTACCAGCACTTACACAAGAAGCAACAACTTCCCTAAGCCACCAAGGCTATCAAACGATACCCTCCATCGAACCATATCCGACATTTCTTTCCAACTCATCAGCAAAGAAGTGCTTGACAATGAGAAGGCGGCGGCCGGGGCGGCGGGGGCGCTGCCACCCATATCGGAAGTGGAAGATGCAAAGTGTGAGTGTTGTGGGATGAGTGAAGAGTGTACCCCGGAGTACATCGAGCGTGTCCGGAACAAGTTCTTAGGGAAATGGATATGTGGGTTATGTTCTGAGGCAGTGAAAGAAGAAATGGAGAAGAATGGAGGGAAAAATATAGAGGAAGCTTTGAGTGCTCATATGAACACTTGTGCAAGGTTTAATAAGTTTGGGAGGGCTTATCCAGCTTTGTTCACAGCTGAAGCCATGAGAGACATTTTGAGGAAGAGGGCCAAATCTATTAGCCCTAGAGGAGGACCTCAAAAGAAAGGTGGGATTTCTAGGAGTTCAAGTTGCATTCCAGCAATCACAAGGGAGATGAACAATCTCAGAGTAGCAAACTGATCAAACCTTCTTAATTTTCTTCTTCTTTACTTTTTTTTATTAACCCTATTGATGATCTCTTCTCTCTTTTTTTTTAATGGACCAAACTTTTCACTCTTCACACCTTTGAAAGTTTTTTGGGTTTGGGTCCAAATTATCATACATGAAATCAACTCAAGGAGTATTATTTTTCTATCCTTAGTTGATTGATTGTAAAATTTGCTTTAGAATTTTTTTTTTTTTTTTTAGGTGGGTACCAAATTCTTCCTGCTTTTGATCTCCCTTGCCCAGGGACATGTTTGTTTCTTAGAACCAAAAACTTAACCACCTTATAGCTAGCTTAGCTAGTTTGGTAGGGGTTTTTTAAGGTTGGTTCAAAGTCCTTTTTTCCTTCCCCCATTATAATAAGCTATATTGTAAATGTGAAATTTTCTAGCACATGTTCAGAAAATGCACCATTTATGACTTGCTGTAGGTAATAAAGAGAGTTAGTCCATGGTTGAATAATATAGTAGTAGTTTTGGAGGTGAGATGAAGCGAATCCTTTGCTCTTTATGGCTACTAGCTAGCAAGCAATTGTAACCCATTTTCATCTACTAAAATCCATGTATTCCGAGATATCAATCAATAAATGATTCCTATTATTTTGAGTATTAATTTGTAATCTTATTTTCTTCCATGCATGCTAATTTTTCTGTTCCAATCTTCTTGATCAGATATTATATTCATTCCTCTTAATTTAGTTCCTAAACAAATGCTCCCTGGCAGAGTTTCTCAGCTAGAATGATTGGCTACAAATGCTCCCTGGCAGAGTTTCTCAGCTAGAATGATTGGCTTCAAATTTTAACTGCTTCGGTGTAATATTATGGGTAATTATTTGATACACCGATGGTGTAAATTTTAGACTCCACAAGCGGGTTGTGGAGTTTAAATTTTAAATATATTAATCTAGTCCCTAGGAGACACATGTCAACCTTCAAGACCCGCTTGTGCAACCTTCAAGATCCGCTTGTGCAGTTTGCTAAACCCCACGGCCTATTATATATAAACCCTAATATTATTAGGTATAAACATGACCCTCAAGTTGAAACCAGCAAAATCTGGTCTGGCTGTGACTCATGGCAGCTCTTCAGTGTACTGCTAGGTGCTAGAAAACTTGGATCCTATGGACTAGTCTGTTCAACAGTCAGACTCGAGACTGAGACCAACCAGACCTAACCGGGAATAGAGATTTACATGCATAATCAATCAACTGATTTCGAGCATACAATTCCAATAAACATTGGTCATTCTAGAGTACAAAAGAAAAACATGCCTTGATAGTTGATAGTATATTATATAAGGTTTTTTCCGACGGTCTAAAGATAAACACAAGCCAACAAATTAAACATAAAACCATAATTTCTAGAGTTTGGTCACTCCTTACTGGTCCAAAAGTTTAGACAAATGACCAGTTGACAAACATGAAGCAGATGCAATGAGCAGTCTCTTCTTCATTCAACACTTTCCAAGCTACTGCTCTCTCATATGAAACTGGTCTTCCCATGCTTGACAAACAGATCCCACCTTGTAGACAAGCGAAACCCTACCGGGAGAAACACTTATGTCAGTACACAATGCATGAAATTCGGAAAATGTAGCACCTAAAAGTAACAATATAAACATTTGATATTCCATTAATCGGTAATCATACACAAAGATGTTATTTATCTAGTTAGAAATCAGAACCTGTTGCATTATCTGAGGGAACTCTGTGCAGAGAGTCTTTCGTCCATGATCATCAAATATCTTCTCCAAACTAATGTCCTGGAGAGCTACCAAAGTTGTCTCCAGCATATCAAGCCCAGCTTGATTCGCAAAGGTAAAAACGGGCAATGCCTGCAAGCATGATTAGCCTTTAGATAAAACAGACATAAATGAAAGCTACCATTGGCAATAAGGAATTGAGTCCAACACTAATTTTGGATTTGATGCTTATATGTAAAGAAAACATTAATTGTTCAATGGAAGAAATCATCTAATCTACTAAATTACATCAATATGGACATGGCTTTAATTGCCATATCTTGAATTATTAACACTAATATAAGCACTTTCTACCATAATCATACAACAATACCGTGTCAAAAATATATAGGACAATCTGATTTGGAATCAGCCCAAAACCACTTTCCTAACAGAAAAATTCATGTTTCCTATTGCAAACTACGAGACAAACAATGGGGAGGAAGGTATTAAAAACTGCACACATACCTTGAGAGAGCAGCACATGATAGCATCTGAGTGATGCCACAAGGTCTTGAGGATGGCTTCTCCCCCTTCACTGCTAGTTTTGAGCAGATCAACACCCATGTAGACCCTGCAAAATTAGAGATGAATCAACCAAGCTTCAAAAAATAACAGCAGTTGTTCCTAGAAAAAGAATCCAGCTTATGCAACATTTTGTCATATTTGGCATGCATGGCATTTTTCTCACTTCCATCTTAAATACAAGTTGATAGCAGAGTGATAGATCAAACCTAAAATCCAAGTCTAATAGGGGAAGAAACCTAGGCCAAGCGACAGCAAGAATATCTAAATTGAGAGTAGGTAACACAGAAGTGACACAAAAATCTACTGTAGCCTGTCATCCTAAAAAGCCCTTGAGTTTGTATACACTTCCCCGATCAATATCACAATGATAATGAATGTAAAATCTATCCAGGAAAGGTGGGAGGAGTGATGTACCTGTAACTCTGGCAGATCCAACGGGCAAGTGTCTGTGCTTCAGGAGTACCCAGTGGGGTTCGGAGACCAGCATGTGAACTTAAATGAGAAGGAGAAAGTGCTAACGCCACCCTCTGAACTGAAGATATAATACTGCGGACATATTGCCGGGCCATTGATGCTACATGTTCTTGCATGTGACTCTCGAAGGCAAACTCAAATGCTATGGTCATTACAGATCTCACACAGCCAGAATTAGCTGAGTAATCACTAGATGATCTATTTCCAGCAGGCCCAATCTCAAGAGCAGAAGCAAGGTCAAGAGTACGATTTGGACTAGAAGCTTCCTGCAACATTATCCATTGCTTAATTAAAAACTCCACATGTGCTGAAAATCCGTACAAAGAAACTTGCTTAACATAATAGATGGATACCAACCTTTCCAGAATCAAGAGGAATGATGCGAAAACCAGAAGGCAATAGAGGGGCATCATCAGCAAAAGAAGCATCTATGGGAGCAAATATAAGCTCAGCACAGGTGCCCACAGCATTTTCATCCATTCCACTGCATAGCTATAATAATAAAACAAAACCACAGTTATGCGAGAAGACAGTACTAAGCACAAAAAAAAAAAAAGGGAACTGTGATATAGATGACAAGTATGAAGACTTACTTGTAAGAGGAAAACATCTCTTGGCATTATTGCGTCCTCAGGAGAATGTGCAATTCCTTCCAATTTTATGACTTCTAAGAACTAAAAGTAACATAAAAATAATTGTCACGTATTTGTTGAAACTAGTAATATGATTTTACAAAAACAATCTTAAATCCTGAGATATTTAATTTCTTACCTCTTCATGCTCAATGGTGTGTGCCAGGGGAAGTATAACTTGACCGCCAAAACCTCCTACTCGAGACCCTGGTAAGCTACATGGACCAACTTTAACAGCTGCAGCTGAGTAGGCATCAATGCTGCTGTCTGCCCATTCTGATCTGTGCTCCCGTAGAAATCGGAGAAGAATTGCAGGAGGTACATTCTGAAAGAGAGAATGAAATATATTGACCAAACAACAGACCGCCAATGTAATAAATGATGTCTCACTATGCCGATGTTATATAAAATTCAAATGATATGTTGATATAATAAATGATGTCTAGACTGATGTTATAAAATATGCAGATAATATCCTCTATATATAATTATTTACCAAGTAGTACAAATTTTGCTTGCACAATGGACGGGCTAACCCTTAATCTACCCCTATCTGTCATGAAAGGAAAAATCAAGACCAAGTCCTTCGCACAAATGCCAAAGGACTTAAACAAATTTAGTTTGCACCCATTGCTTTTGCTAATAAGAAGTCGTCAGAAATTCAACCCAGTAGGGCTAGCAAAATATGAGATAATTGAGAAGTGCTCAGTCATCCAGGTGATTACAATGTGCATGTTGTCAGTTGAGTATAAAAGGCAGGGGAGGGGAAACCCCTCCAAAGTAAGTAAAATGGCATCACAATAATGTTATATGAATCCCAAAGCAGTTTCTAGTGTATCATTAAGGCTAAAAGATGTGCAGCATCTAACCTGCAAAAGCATGGATGCTTTAGCACATAAGACGGCATTGCTGACAGATGGAAATCCATTAGCAAAAGAAAGATTGAGGCCCATAAGCTTGTCAGGAGATGAGTTCACAAGGATAGTAACATCATCCATGCCATCATTTCCCATCATTGACCACCCCTCATCAGTGAAACCATTGAGAGCCTCGTTAAAACCCCTGTCAGGAATTATCTTTTAAATTGTAATTATGAAATCAACTTTGACAGACAAGAATTAGATATTAATAAGCATTTGGAAACTGACCTGCTTAATCTCTGGCTAAGTGCTCGTAAGGCTGCAGGTCGTCTGCCCCAGCCAGTCACATTTGACTGAGAAACCTCTTGAGCAATCTGCCTCAGTTGGCGTAGAGCCTGAAAGAAAATAACATCCTCATTTTTTTTATAAAGCTATTTGAGTAGAAAAGCCTTCCTCGAAACAACTACAGATGCATGTGGCTTAAACCAAAAGAAAAAAGGCAGCAATAAGTAACATACTACAATATATAGGAAAAACAATCTTACCGCCATTGTTGTCTTTTGAGCAAGTACTGTTGATGATTCATAGAGTGGGCGCAACACTTCTGGCACACTCCATGGCTGGTTGATTATAAACACTCCGTAAGTATCACATGTTAAAATAAAGTTTAAAGTATTGAAAGACAATCTAGATGCAAAACATAAATATACCTCCAAATCCATATGATCAACAATATGTATAATTGACCCACCCCCCTCACAAGGACGTATTAGGTACCCACTCGGCAACATTTCTGCTCTCACAAAATGCTGCACTGCTGGCATGCTAGGGCCATTTTGAGTATTTTTAAGTGACCGCTCACAGACCTAGGCATTGCAAAGTAAAAAAGAAAATATCTTTATTAAGAGATCAAAATAAGTGCATCAGTTTTTTGGAATGTTTAATACCCAATATAAACTAGCAAAAACATATTTGGTGCAATGATCAGTTAAAATCAGAATATACTCATACAAACACATACCACGAGGCTTCCATCTTCTAAAACAGAAGTATAGCGCAACAACCAGAAGTCGCGAGCAGGCGCCAATGTCGTCGGCGCATAGAGCTGTATCACAGACAATGTAGAAGAGGTCATTGAACAATAAAATGTACCAAAAAGGTTTGACAACCACTGAATAGTAATGAGCACAGACCTGCATATACAGCAGCTCAATGGTTCCACCATTGGCAGTAGGCAGCACATTTAGAACATCCACAGCTCGGCAATCGCGGAACCACGAAGGCTTATCCTTGAGGAGTTCTGCAACCTGGAAGACATATTATCATTGAACTTCAAACTCAAAATGAAGAGGCTATTGGAGCATACAATGAGAAATAGACTTACCCTTGTAGGTTCAAGACCAACAAGGCCGCATGCACGTGCTGCCACTCCAGGGCAACCATGAGAAATAGCAACGATTCCAATGGAATCCGGACCAGGCTGTACAAGTCAAAAAGAGAATAGGGAGGATGGATTAAAAGTCAAAAGTTGCTGCTTAATGAAACAATACATGAATATCTAATGACATAATTTACCTAATTACCTCCAAAAAATTACATTCTAAACTAGTTTTAGCAGAACCATCCAAAAAGATATAATCAGAAGCACTGGATATTGGATAAAGTAATTCTTCCAAGCTTTGTACTAACTATCTTATAACATCGAAATAAAAGGTTTAATAATTGAATTTTATTTTATTATAATAAGATAAAAGTATTAGTTAATTTGATGTATTTAGAAAAGAAAAAGAAAAAGGTCGAGAGATACCTTCATTCCAGGCATTTGGACCCACTCTACAGCAGTTCCAGTGGCCTTTGAAAGAAACTCTGCTAAAGTCTCTTCTGCAATGGACAAAAGCCTGGAAAAAATACAAGCATCAATTTAATACCCACAAATACACACACATAACACACAACAAAGTGGTCACAAAGCACGATGACTGAAAAGGACCCAACACCCATAACCCCACTAACCCTGCAGGACTAGCATCTCTCGGAGGATGCTGAGGTGTCACGTGGTGTTGACCGCTCGTCACCACCGATTCACAGCTTGGGTCTTTAGTTGCAAGTGTCGTCTGTAAGAAAAACAACCCTTCTCTTTCAATTCCAATGTCACTCAAAATCCATCAAAGCATATAAAACGAAAAATAAATAAACAAAAAATATAGCAAATTCAGCTCAAGTTTTAGTTGCTTGTTCGTGGGAAGTAAGCTAACAGTAAAAAGTTCCCAAGTTTTCTTTCCTATCCCTACATAATTCAAGCAACCGAAAAAGAACATAACTAGAAGTAAATTAACAAAAGCCAAAAGAATAAATTCTCACATTCTGAGTATGCTGGCGAAAGTAGCCATTTTCATACACCAGTTGCGACACCTGCTTCTGCAACCTATCATTCTCCTCCATCAGAAGCTTATTCATAGCAGTCAGCTTCCTATTCACAGCTTGAAGGCGAGACGCCTCTTTCCTCTGCTTCTCTCTACATCTGACAGATCAAAAATACAAATATTAACATGCATTGTTATTAAAATTAAAAAGATATTTCACCTGAAATAATTTTGACCAATTAAGCCTCAAACATTAATTACACGCAGTTGAATACAATTTTCCCATTTCTTTAATCAGAAGAAATACTTAAAATCCCACATCTTATTAGTTCATTGTTAAATGAAGTGCAGTAAACAGAGACACTGAAAGAAAACAGAAGGCAAACCTTCTATTTTGGAACCAAACTTTAATCTGTTTAGGCTCAATGTTTGAGAGAATGGGGCACTCCCTTATCAGCTGCTGACGACGAATCGAACTAGGCTTGGGGCATTCATGATAAAGCCTTTCAAGGGCCTCAACCTGCTCCGGTGTGTACCTTACATATTTCCCATTATCAAGGCTTCCAAGTTTACCATCCTTGCAGGACATTGCCATTTTTCAAACTTCAACCTTCAAATTTAACGATTACTGTAAACCCCAAATAGCCTCCCTTTTGCTAAAATTACAACCTTTTGCGACTTCCCTTTCTTAAATCACAAGGAACTAAACAAAAGTACTTAAAACTCAATCTATCAACCAAAGCTTACAATTTCTACAGGAATCCACCAGAAAAACCTTTGAGATTTTTTTCTTTTTTCTTTATTATCTCTCTCTCTCTCTCTCTCTTCCTTGAGCTACTCCATAGCTTGAAACTGAAGATGACAGAAATGAAAATTTTTCTTCTACCAGGATTTCATCATAAGAGCCTAAAATCTTACAACTAGGAAATGTTTAAGGCTAGACTGTGAAATGTTAAAGATAAAAAAAAAGAAAAGGAGAGAGAGAGATAAAACCCGACAAGGGACAACGATATCCTGATTGGGGATAGTGTTATCCTTGGACCTTGCTTTTTTTGGCACTCTTTGAGGACAGCCCCAAACACCAAGAAAAATCTCTTAATATCTTTCGAGATCAGAGCTTCTTATCCCCAAAAACCGATCTGATTCTCCCCAACCATTTTTCTCCTCCAAACTATAAACGAAAATAGCTTTCTTCTTTGAACAATTCTACTCGGCCAACTTCCGATTCAAAACCACCCAAGACGCCTCCTAAAAAACTAAACGGGAAAAAGCAGAAACAAAGGAAACAAAAGAAACGTTTCAAGGCTTGACTTCGTCTGGATTCAAGGCACTCTCTTTTCTCCCTCTGGAAAAAAACAGAGATCTCTCCAGTTTAACGCCAAAGGACCATCTTCAACGAAACCGCTTCTCCGATCTCCATTTCATGAAAGACCCAAATCGTCCCTAACCTCTGAAACATCGTTCCTAACTTCCTCGACCGGATTCAATCACCAAAAACTATAGCTTTCCCCTTCACCATGACAGACTCTTCTTTGTTTGAACAGAGCATAAAACAAATGGATTTAGAAAACAACAGAATGGATGAAAAAGCACAAAACAAAAAAGGGGAAAAACAACAGTGGAAGATATTGTTGGTAGTGGAGGAATGAAGAAGAAAATGAACCAAAAAAAAAGTAAAAAGAATGGGCAGAGCAGTAGTACTTTGATGGGTTTTTGCTTTTGGTAGCTTTTGGGGATTTTTTTTTTTTGCAACTTATTTAGAGTTTGGTTTTTGTGCTTTTTTCTTTTGTAATTTTGGTTCTTTTATATATCTGTGTAAAGATTTTCATTGGTTCGTCACTTTCGGCTTTCTTCACTGCGAAACAGAGAAGAGAGAGAGCCTTCCACTTCACTGTGCAGAACCAATGGAGGAAAGTACGAGAAAATTTTAAATGTTAAAAAATTCATTTTTAAAAAGAGAAAATTACTCGTCTGCCCTTCAATTGCTTCAAATGGAATACTCTTTTCTAATTATTAGTAACGTTATAATTGGCGGGAGGTGCTGCTGGTCAGTGCTTAGTTATTGGGATTACAATTTTGCCCTCTCACTTTTGGGGTTTTAACTTTTTTCTGTTAAAAATTTAAAAAGAAAAAAATTATCACTACTATTTCTAGAAATGTTAATGTTTTTGAACTTTATAAATTAGTTCATTTTACTTTATTGTGATGATTATGATTATAATTGAAATAAAAAATTACAATTGAAAATGATGATAATGATAGAAATATGTAAAAATTAAACAAAGAAAATGCCTACAACTACAAGTGCTTTCAAACCATTGTTACCATTTGAAGTAAATTTTCTTTTGCATCATATTATTGAAATTATCACACTTGACAACTACTTACATCACATATAACAATGTTTCAATAAATAGAAACTTAATTAACCTTCAAGAATTCCCTTAACAAACTCGTTAATAAAATCCTTAAATTAATCGTGATAGAAAACATATTCGTTGTTACTTTTAGCTTATTCGACATTATATTTGCAATTAAATTTGAATAATAATTACAATAAAATTACAATTGTTAATTGTTATGATAAGATGAGATGTTGGATACTTGGATGTCATATATATAATTCATATAAATATAGTTTTTTTCAATCAATTTTGTGTAAAATTTTATTAAAATCAAGCTAAATATGTTTTCTAAAGAAAGTGGTAATTTTCAAACAGTAGTTTCAAAGTTTCATGTGACTCATATTCAATAAGAGTAAATTTCAATTTTTGGTGATATTTTTTCTATTTTTATATATCTGATTTAATATTCCTTTTGAGTTTTTTTTTATATCTTTTTCTTCAAAAGATAAAGAAACAAAAAAAATATAAAATTAGTAATAATCCAATCAATCACCTTCAATTTCATAAAAGGTATTTACTTTCTATTTTAACAAAAAAGAATATGATTGCTGTCAATGAGTTTGGAAAATTAAAAATGAAAATAGAAATATAGTTGTAATTACTTGAAAAAAGTAAATAGAAAATGAAAGAAGGGAATGGGGGCAAAAACGTCAAAAGAAAAACTCATGGAAAATGTGAAGTGGCAAAAGCGTAAAAAAGAATAAGGGGGGAGTAGAAAATGCGGGAATGGGAAAATAAAAAAGATGAAAAATTGGGAGGGAAGGCTTAAAAAATACAGCAAAGACAGGCATGAGAGAGAGAGAAGAAGGGGCGGGGCCAGCGTGGGTCACAGACAACACCATGATGAGGTTTTTGCATGCGTCTCGATTTCAAACCCCCCTCTCTCTCTCTCTTCCCTCAGTTTATTTAATACAACACACCAAAGCTTTTTTTACACCAAAAAAAATTATAAAATCCACCTTCTTTATTTTATATATTTATTTATACTAAATTTTTTGATAACAACCTTCTTTATAATTAATTCACTAAAATAATTTTAATTCTTCTTTTTTTAGGTCTCATTGACACAAGATCATGATCACATACATAGAATAACCATGACAATGACATGCCATGGTATATGGTTTGGTTATTATATTTGTTTGTAATTTGTAATAATAATATTATGATTTAATTATGATATTAAACCCCTATGCTTGCTTACATTAACTTCTTTTTTTCTTCTTTAAAAAAATATATAAACTATTAGATTGGTTGAATCGATAAGACTATTTTACTGTTTGAAAAGTTTGGGCTTCAAATCTTATAAATAGTTTTCATTAGTGGGTTATCTGTAATGTAATATTGTGACTATTATCATAAGCTCTCTCTAAAACTTGCGGCATGTTCTGATTTTGAACTGATAATCTTCATGGTTCCACTCCCCTCACCCATTTTTTTTTTTAATGAAGGAGCTTACAAGAGAAGAGAATATAAGATTAACTATAGTAAAATAGTACTATTAGTAATAATTTGGGGGACAAAACAAATAGTAACAATCAATGTTAGTAAGTTAATTAATTTATGATTAGTTATCTTATCTATCTTACTAAATTAATGAGATGAAAATAAAAAGAGGGAAGAAAAGATGTTGAAAGGTAGTGTGGAATGAGAAATGAGAGGAAATAGAGAGAATATATACAGATTGAGAGGACATGAAGGATGGGATGGGGAAAGAATAGGGGAAGGGGGGTGGGGTGGGTGCGTGAGTGTGATGGAATATTTGTGATTGTGGGGACAATTTGGGTGTTAGCAGGCCTTATCGTTGGATCTGTCTCTGTCTCTTCTGCCTCCTTCCTTCTCTCTTTTTTTCTTTTTTTTTTTTCCTTCTAAAGTATAAATCTTAACTAATTTTTATAACATAATAATAAATAATTCTAATAGTTTTGGGTTCTAATTAAATTTCTTACTTGTTAGTACTTGGAATTGCTTTTTTGATATAGGTACATGTATTTGGACTTGTTAAATCTTATCTTATTGTAAAGATTAACAAAATTTAGTTCTTTTTTTTTATCGAAACAAAACAAAATTAATTAGTTCAATTAGAAGAATCGTAACACGATCATTTAGATTTAAACCTATATTCAATTTTATATTGAATTTATTCCGTTTTAATGATTATATTGAATGTTCATTTTGATTTGTTTATCGATTTAATAATAATGTAATACTTGATGATGATTGTAATTTCTAAATTGTCCTAGTAATTACGAACCCAAAAATTGTTAAAAGCCAAAAAAAAAATTGACCTCATTTTTCCTCTCTATTACTCTACACAGCTCTACAACTACTAGTAGTCTAATATCGTTATGATTTTTTTTTAATATTCCCTCCGTTCCGAATTGAATGGCCATATTTGATTTTTTTTTGTCAAATAATTTCGTTTTTTACCATTAATTATGAAAATTTTATATACAATCAAAATTTTAAAAAATATGTTTTGAAAATTTTAAGTTTTGAAATTTTCAAAGTTTATTTTGCAAAAAATTTTAAAATTATATTTTTGTAATATTTAAAGGTCAAAGATGGATTTGTTTGACCTAAAAAAATCTAATGTGGCCATTCAATTCGGAACGGAGGGAGTATAAAAGATGTTGACAAAATCAGCTAAGTTCTCCGAACAGCAACATCAACGGTGTCTTATTCAATCAAAGGAAGCAGCTCTAGGGGCAGATCCAACAACACCATAGAGTCCCGATGACAATCCTGGTCAAAATTTGTCAAGAAATCCACACACCAATTCCCTTCTTTGTACACATGGATGATCTCGTGAATCCAATCTCATTGGATCAAAGTTAAAGCTTCTGCGGAATGATGATGAGTGGCGGTAATGCCTTGGTTCAAGAAATTTACCACAACATTAGCATCCATCTGCACAATCACATTAGTCAAACCAAGGGATTTGGCTAACCGTAAACCCTCCCGTATACGGTATACTCCAAAGGTCAGCTGAGAGATTATCCGTGATGTCAATTCTCATAGCAAAACCTCTAATTCAGGCACCATTAGCATCTCCAATCAAACCCCTCGCAGATGCAAAACTTGTATCCTATTTAACAGCCTCTGTGTTAATCACAAAGCACCCTAAAGGGGGTTTCAACCAAGACACCCATTTATTATTGAAACAAAATTTTTTGGAAATTGAATACGTCCATTAGTTTTACATAAACAAGTAGGATTTTATGTTTTCATTCTATGAATATTACTTACTAAATTTGTAGTAATTCATTCACAATGTACATGTGAAACAGTAATTACGAAAATGAATTAGATTCCAACTTTGATGAATTGACTGAAAAGAAGATCGTACATGTGAAACCAATGTAGGGACTGAATTTCCAAATATCAAATAGTACTAGTACTAGTATAAAAATAGAACAGAGTAAAATGGGAAACGAAAATATTTATATCATTACATACGTATACGCCTTATTATGGGATATAGATTGACAAAATCAAGATGCACATAAAAATGACGTGTAAGTTTATAATTTTAATATGCACTTCATCCATAAAACCAATATTATTACGGGACTTAAGTGTTTTGCATAAAAAGTTACTAATGTTTATGAAATATATTGTTACCTTTTTTTCCATCTTTATAAAATTAATTTATAAAAAATCCATTAATTATTGTTTTATTATTCATTTTTATTCCAAATTCAATATTTATTAGAGTTAGCACGAAGTTATGCAAAAAAAAAAAAGATTTAGCACAAAGTTAAATAAGAGATATAGTGCCTGTTTGGCCTAATTTAAAATTCTTTTGAAAAAGTGCTTCTGGAAAAAGTTTCAATTTAGAGTTTCTAACTTTTAGTTCAAAAACAACTGAAAAGCACTTTTGGAAAGCAATTCTAGATTTTTCATTTAGCCCAACTTAAGTTTTTTTCAGTAGATAAACTTTTAAATAAACTGAGCCAAATGGAAATAGATTGTATTATTTGTTGGTTAAATAGTTACTTCTATTTTATTTTGTCATTTGAAAATGATACTTATGAATTAATTTATTATAAGATAGTACATCCCATATATATATAATATATAATAAAAATAAAAAGATCAAGTTACTGGTACATAGAAACATCCCATCTCACTATAGGTAAGATGTAGAAATTATCACAACAAAGGAACAATATTATTGGCCAATTACATTAAGTCTGAGTGGTGAGGATAGGTGGAAAATGGGAGTAGAAATCTTAAATTAGGAGACTGATAAATGGGTTAGCTTTTTTTTTTTTTTAAACATGTGAGATTAAGCTACAATTATATTAATGGAAGTATAGTACTAACCAAGTTATGTACTATTTTGATTAATCTAAAAATTCCCCCTTTTTTTCCAATAGCCTAAACAGCTAAACCTAGTAGCAACTAATTATGGTTTACTCAACCCTGTTGAAATGAATGTTTTTCAACAAAATTGAATATACATATCCTTTGAATGTAGAAAGTATGGATTCGGTTTACTTACATAAAGACGGTAATAGTAATGATGAACAAGTCAAATTCTACCAACCTAGGCAATTATTAAGAGTACTGCTATAATTCATACTACTACTTGTATTTCCCCTACACAAGTATATTTACGTCCCCTTTTCTTCGCCTTTGTGCAATCAGAGAAGGATACTTCGAACTTATTGCAAACATCATTGGTGTAGAAGCAAGCAACAACAAACCCCAAAAAAAAAATTAACATTTCTAACCATCCAATACATTCGGATCCAAATATAAACCTTTCTCTTTAAGTATAGACGAGTATACTAAATGGCGTTTATTGAAAAAATACAAATTCGGATATTTCATTAAAATTAAAAATAATCCTCAAGGGGACACCTCAGTGGTTAAAGCTTGGGATTTCTTATAGGAGGTCTCGGCTTCGAATCCTGAGATGGGCAGATAGGATTATGGAAAAAGAGAGGGTCCTATGTGTAGCTCATTTCAATACCATGTTCATGAGTAGCAAATATTAATAATAAATGCACCTATTGTTAGCTCAATTGGTAAGTGTATTTATGCCTGAATTGTGATGTATTGTGTTATGTTCATGAGTAGCAAATATTAATAATAAATGCACCTATTGTTAGCTCAATTGGTAAGTGTATTTATGTCTGAATTGTGATGTATTGTGTTCAAATTTCACGGGATGTGTGTCTAGTGAGTTTGTTTGTTTATTTAGTTTTTAATTAGTTTATTTAAATTAATTTCTTAATTTTGGCTGAATTATTTTAAGATGTTTGGCATATACAGAATTATTATGATTATATCATTGTAACCCAAATAAATAAAGAAATAAATAAATTACTACTTAAACCGTAATGATTCTTATAATCTCACTATTTATTTCATAATAATTGTGATGAGATAAAGTTAAATACTTAAATTAATTTGAATTTTGAATACTCAATTTGAAAACGATGTGTAAGACCACAATATTAGATAATCTCTTAATTAGTTAGCCGCAATTTACAGAAATGATATAGTTTTTGAACTTCTTAACTTCAATATATCAATGACTTTTTTCCCTCCCGTTTCTTGTAGGCCTTATGCATGCTTATGTTCTTGCATTGTTACAACTCACATGTATATGTTATAGAAGCATAGAAAATGGACCCCTTATGATTGCAAATTTGCAATTGTGAATATCAAAACACACATTACAATCTTTTCGCATTTGATACTATAATGCATAGATTTTTTCGATGCCACAAATTTCATGGCAGAATGCTGGGCATTGAAAGATGATCTCAATCTTGTAATCTCTCTCAATATCAAGAAGCTTGTAATCGAGATTGATGCATCTTCGATTGTAACTGCAATTACAACCAACTGTTCTAATCTAAGATATGATTCTTTGATCAATGATTGCAGATTATTATCATTTAAGCAGTTTGAGGAAGCAAGCATTCGGCATATTTACAGGAAGACAAATGGCTGTGCTGACGCATTAGCTAGATATGGGAGTAGTATGTTTTGTAATGAGCGTAACAAAGCACTTATTTGATTCTGCCTTTTTTTTTTAGTTTTTTTTGGGTGTATCATGTATGGCCAATTGGCCATTAGCCCCATGTCCCATTATTCGAATGATTTTATGAAAGCAACAATAAATATGCCATTTTTACCCAAAAAAAAACAATAAATATGCCATCTTTTTCTTTTAGGCGTTTCTGTTTCATGTTATGGAACCAAAAAGGATCTTCATTTCTCAACCCAAATCCATTGGCATTTAATACAAAAGGTTTACTGTAGTACAATTACTAAAGATGGGCCCACAAATTTCCTAAAGGATTGGGAAGTTGTTCTGTAATAATTATCCACCGTTCATCATGCTGACAATTTTTTAGATCATCATCACGACCCCTAACATCAGCCCCGTATTTAAACTCAAGTAGTAGAAGGTAGGTGTTGACTTGGGTTTTGCTTTTGTTTTTGTTGGAGGGAGGAAAAAAGGCAGAAGAAAGGCAGGGGAGCAGAATCATCATCATCGTCGTCCATGGATGTGATGCACATGAGATCCTGTGCACGTGACACGCACATGCTGCTATGTTCTTTGGTTTGGTTTTTAGATTTTACACTTCAGAGGGCTAGGCCTAGGACTTATAGCAGACAAGCATGACCCGACAAGAAATTTGGTGGGGTCCATGAATGATTTTGATGTGCTGAGCTGGATGATGACGTGGCGTCCATTCTTGATGATGATGGCTTTCTTCTATTTGGATTCGGCGAATTTCATTTTTGCTCGGCGGCGCCACCGGCTTTAATTTTTCCTTGAAAAATAAAAACCTCTACTCGTTGTTTAGGCTGCATTTTTGAACGTCGTTTAAAAACTAACACAACATCTTTATAATTTTATTCTAAGAAAACAATATTTTTGGCGACTTAATTTAAAGAAAAATTTCACTCTATCTTTGGTGATTTTTATTTTTTAGTCACCTATTTTATTGCTTATTTTCTTTGGTATAAACTTATCTATTTTACTATATGTTGCGTGACCCTTTGGCCAAAAACATGAGTCTCAACAAAATTGATAATTCTATTGTTGTAGAGATTGATGCTGATGTTGTGGACTTATGCAATTCTTGCACAAGGTGGTAGAACCTCATCACTACCCCATCCGGTATCTGGTTTCCTTATCATGGAAGGTTGGATATGTGAAATTCGATATATTCTGTCCGAAAGTAATCGATGTGTAAATTTCTTAACAAACTTAGTCCGTTATAAGATGGCCTGATTCACGAAGTGCTACTTTTTGGCTATTTCTGAAAATCTCCTTTGGCCTAACTAGCCTGATGTTAAATCATTAGTTATAAAATTTAAATCTTCCTAATAAATATGTTTTCAAATGATCAAATTTGTATTTTCATTTTATGTGAATCTTGGTGAAATAATTTAAGGATTTGTATATAATATATCGTTAGTGAAGTTTAATCAACTACTGACTACACATGAGGGTCAAATTAATATTTAGAACATTTATGCCTCAACTTGATTTTGGGCTCTTTTCTAGTTTTCTTCTCATGTCGTTGTATTAGGACTTGGGCTTAAAGTTTGAGTTTGAAAAATATGAGAGCTGGTTGGAAATTCGGACAGAATTCAAACAACTCACCTCTTCATATTTTGTTTTTCCATTCCCACTTAGCGTGTAAAACTGTGTCGTTTGCGAAACATTACTAAGCTTTCGGAGTAACATTTCCAAATTTCAAATGGCCCAGTTAAGCCCACCAATGAAACCCAAAATACTTGGTTTCGGGCCTCTCCTTCCCCTTTCCTGAATTCCCCAATTTACCCTTCTCTTTAATAAATCCCTTACCGAAAAATTAAAACTGAAATTTCCATCAACAGTCAACAGAGCCTTCTTCTTAAATCAAAACTCGATCGATTTCTTGTAAAATTCTTTCCCCAACGGAGTTGAGCTAGTCAGCGCCCGGTTATCCTCTGACGACGTCGTTTGCTAAAAGGTTAGATCTCTATTCGCCGATGAGTATGAAAGTATTTCTGTATAGATATACTAGAAATTGCAATACTTATATTTGATTTCTTGTTAGCATTTTTTATATAAACATGCTTAATATATGAATTCGAATTGAATTTTCCTTTAAATTTTTGTATTTTATTTTGGTAATCCCTGAATTTTGCTTAGGTTAATGCTACACAATTGAAAGTGAATCTGAGATCTCAAATTAGGGTTCAATCTGAACCATAGATTCTAGAGATTTGTTTTGGATCTGAATGCGTATTGTGTATTAACCCACCTGAGAATACCGTTGCAGGATATGAAAAGAATGAAATTTTGATTATGTCAGAGCATAGATCTGTTTCTTCACTGAATTTTGCTTTGATATTGATATTACATCTGTTTAATTGGATTAAGAAATAAAATCTGGAAATTTATGGCAGAAGAATAAAATCTTCATTTTAATGTTTTGGGTTTGGTTCTGGGGATGTTTGGATTTTATTGCTGATATTGAAAACTGAATTATTGGCAGATAAAAGGAAATGCCTGCACAGAAGATTGAAACTGGCCACCAGGATACTGTCCATGATGTGGCCATGGATTATTATGGTAAACGTATTGCCAGTGCCTCATCAGACACCACAATTAAGATAGTTGGGGTGAGCAACAATACACATCAGCATTTAGCAACTCTCTCTGGTCATCAAGGACCAGTATGGCAGGTGGGTTGGGCTCACCCAAAGTTTGGCTCCATACTTGCTTCATGTTCGTATGATGGGCGTGTGATTATATGGAAGGAAGGCAATCAGAATGAATGGAGCCAAGCCCATGTTTATGATGACCATAAGTCATCTGTTAATTCAATTGCTTGGGCTCCTCATGAGCTTGGACTTTGTTTAGCGTGTGGTTCTTCCGATGGAAATATATCAGTTCTCACGGCAAGGGCAGATGGAGGTTGGGACGTATCAAGGATTGACCAGGCTCATCCAGTTGGTGTAACCTCTGTTTCATGGGCTCCATCGATGGCACCCGGTGCTCTTGTTGGCTCTGGTTTGCTGGACCCTGTTCAGAAACTTTGCTCTGGTGGTTGTGATAACACCGTAAAAGTGTGGAAGCTCAGCAATGGGCTCTGGAAGCTGGACTGCTTTCCAGCTCTCCATATGCATACTGATTGGGTGCGAGATGTTGCTTGGGCACCCAATTTAGGGTTGCCAAAATCTACTATTGCAAGTGCATCACAGGATGGGAGAGTAATTATATGGACTGTGGCCAAGGAAGGCGATCAATGGGAAGGTAAGGAATTGTATAATTTTAATACCCCTGTCTGGAGGGTCTCATGGTCATTGACAGGAAACATATTGGCTGTGGCTGATGGGAATAACAATGTGACACTGTGGAAAGAAGCTATAGATGGTGAGTGGCAACAGGTGTCAGTTGTTGAGCCATAGAACTGATCTTTTACCTATTTTTCTTGTAATCCATGTTTTAGAACCTATTTAGTTGGTATGAGAACTTTCAGATTTTACTGTTATACAGAGCTTGATATTTGTGTCTTTGTGCTGGATATTCTAGATTTCAATTTTGTGCTTAAATTCTATTTTGTCTATGCTTATCATAAGAGTTTATGGTAGGTTGCAGACAGGCCATGTTCTTGATAAACAGAAAATTGGTTTGAGTCATCTCTGTTATGTTCATCTATTTATTTCTTTTCCATTACCCCTTTATTTCTATTTGTTTTATAGAGCTTGTAAATTTGATTGGTATATTCGTATAGAGTGTAATCTACTTGTATGCATTCATCACCTTTTTAATTCTAGGTTTTTATCACTTTCTACGGGTGGGTTATAAATTTCATTCATTGGTTATTTCTTTTAAAGCTGTACACATATAGACAATGCAATAGGAACATCTTTTGTTGTGTTCAAAGGACATTATTAGTAGAATCTTAAATTGAGATATTGAAATTTGAGATGGATTTTTAAAGAATCAAAATGAAAGCACAGTGCTCTTTAATATAGCATCATTTGTGAGTTCAAAATAGTAGCTCTTTAAGATGGACATTATTAGACTTCGGATTTTTGGCCCAAAAAAAGTTACTTTGGATTAGTAGTGGGCTTGGGGCCGAATGTGACTCCTGGGAATCTTGGACCAAAATAGAGCGCAGTAAATGTATGATGATGTATCCTCAGTATGTTTTTGCATTTACAGCAACCAATCACCGTTTTCTTGTATGTAGCAAAAAAATTCACCGTTTTCTTCCATGTTTTTTTTAAAGAAACTTTAATTGGGAAGTTGTGAACCTTCCATGAATCCCTTACGTTACATCATAATAAACGGTTGCATGTTCATGTCTGTCACGTTTTTGCCGTCCCACGAGAAATACAGTAGTCCCATTTAACTAGTTCTTCATGGCCAAAAAAAAAAACTATATTTGTTCTTGGAAAGTTCTTGGTCAGTTGTTGTATTATTAAACTTAAAATGGATCTATCAAGCCTTCAAAAGATGTCCTAAACTCTTATAGCTATAGCTTAAAAGTTACATGGAAGATTTCAAGTTGCAATTACTGAATAAACGAATAGAGAATAACTTTTACCACTAAGGTTGTATTTGGTTTGTGGAAGGTAGTGGAAAAGTGTGGTAAATTAGATAGGGAAAATAACATTCTCATGTTTGGTTGGAGTAATCTAATTTTAGATGGTAATGTCATTTCTATCACTTTACCACTCAAGTGGGAAAGTGATGGGAATGACATTCACATTTAAAAGGGTGGAAAAGTTAACTTTCCAAGGAAAGTGTTACTTTTTTTCCCTTATTTTTTTTTTTATATTCTCAAAATTTAATAACTTTCTCACGTTAACTAAACATGGTAATCTTATTCCCACAAAAATAAAAAAATTTATATTTTCCCACTAAAATAACATTCCTAGGAAAGTAGTGGGAATGACATTATCACGTGATACCTAAAATACCACGAACCAAACATAACCTAAATGATTGAATAAGAATATGAGATGGTAAACAATTTTTAATTCAATAAAATTAAGAACACAACTTCGATTTTATAGTATTTGTTGGGGGAATTTTAATATATCATGTTACCCAAAAGCCAAAACAGATTAATTTCAACCCAATAAGATTTATGGTACCCGGGTTAAACTAAAAAGGGAAATAAAAATCTCTTTTCCAAATTTTAAATGAAAAAAAAATCATTGAATTCCTATTGAAAGGACTTTGTTGAATCCTTTAAAAATCAAAAAGAAAATAAAATTTATTCATTATTATGCCATGAACATGAGATTTCATAAAATTAGTTGACCATCAAAGCTAATCAAGTATGACTAGGAGCTTGCTTGGTCCAATTTGGTGCTAGCTATCAACTTGATCTACTTAAGCTTAAATTAACATGAAGAATTCCTCCATAATAATAACTAGTAGTATTTTTTAAAATCAAACTTCATATAATGTACGTGCAACTCATTAATCATTAATCAACACAATTTTCTTTTAATACAATTTTGTTTTGGCTTTGGTCTTTACTTTTCCATGTTAGATCCAATTTGATTATATATTGTCTATTAAAAAGAAAATAAAAATTGGGTTTGCTAACAATATTAGAAGTTCAATCAATAATTGAGGTATTTTCTTTTCAAAGACGAGAAAACATCAAAGTCGTGAGAAAAGAGAGGCACGTGTGGAGAGAGCCATCCACGTGACTCCTTTGCACGTGCTGTCATGTTAGTTTCGAAGTCGAATTAGACATGGAAGCGAATATCGCACGTGTGAGAAGGGAGGAAAGAAAAGAAGAACCATCAAGGGAAAGTGGTGGTGGGTTTGATTTTAATCACTCTCGTCACAAGAATCAATTAATTTAAGCCACGTGGAGTATGGCCCCACTCCCTCTCTCCCAATTGGTTATTTCCGCTTTCTATTTTTCTTTTTTTTCAAAGGCTTATAAAAGAAACTCACATGATCGCTGACAACTCCACTTCCTTTGTCACGTGCTCCGTGGGACCCCGCTACTAACCCGTTTGAACAAGATATAATACACATTAATCAAAAAATTTATTTTAGTATAGTTAGTAGTAGTAATAATATTTTTCTATGGAATTTTTTTCTCTATATTTTTTCTCACGTAAAAAGAACAAAAGATAGTAGTTGTTACTTGTTAGACGTTGCGTCCTTTTTCTCCCTGTCCTTTCTCTTTTTATCACTTTATTATAATTTTGTAATTCGGGACGTAATGAGTCCAGTAATGAGTTATTCGAGCTCGACACAAAAAATCGAATTCGATACTAGTTACTCAAATTCGGTTTGACAAGTTCGATATCTAATTAAAAAAATTTTTAAAATTCATTGCCAGTTAAAATTCGAGCTCGAGCTCGAATTCAATACCGAGTTCGAGCTCGAACTCGACATGTATATATAGGTAATTTTTTTAATTAGATATATAATATTATGTATATATATATTTGTATCGAGTAGCTTGACGAGTATCGAATCAAGCATCATTGAACTCGAGCTCGGCTCGATTCGATACTTGAGCTACTCGAGCTCGGCTCGACAATGACCGAGTCGAATTCAAATTTTCTTCGAGCCAAACTCGAATAACTTACGAATATTGTTATATCACTTACACCCTTATTTGTAATAACAAAATAGATTTGGCTACGTAATGAAGTACTATTAATTTTAGGTGACTATCTTCATTTAATATTTTGAAGTTCTTACATAATATTATTACTAAACTATTAACGATTGGATTATTGTATATATAATATAAAAGTAATATTTTTTCTTGTTCAAAGAAAATGTAATATTTTTTCGAAAAATAGTAGTATTTAAACTAAAATTCTACTGACGAGTGTCTTAAAATTACTATTTTTATCAATGCATTGAAAATATCATTTTTATTGTCAATCATTGCAAATATTACAAAAAAAGACTTTTTATAAATATTGTTTTGGGTTAAATTACAAATAAAAATACTTAATCCTAAATAGTGCCTTTAGGATGCTCATTGAAAACTAAGCATGCTTAATTAGAGCATTGAAACTAATCTTTAGAGTTTAGAGATTACATAAGTGCACTTGCATCAGAAGTGTGTTCAAAAAACTCTTAAGTCTCATTTTTTTGTTAATTATTACTACTATTAAAATTAAAATAAGTCAGTTAAAAAATGTAAATAAGAAAATAAGAATGGGAGTAAAATACTATAATTGGACAAACCTTATCCAATTTTACCATACCTTAATTAACATAGGGATTAGTGTGGAATTAGTCGGGCCCATCTGACTCGGTCTGTACTCTTTGTTATGAAAATATTTAATGCCATACATACTCCATAAGCTTTGGGAGGCATAAAAATTAAACTAAGTTAAAGTTGGTAAGTTTTGGTTGTCAAATTTTACTGTTTTGATTGGTGTAGTTTTTTGTATTTATATATTTATAGGGTTTAATTGAAAAATGAGATTAAGAAAGGGTTCAAAGCATTGGATTATTTTGTGATAAATTTAAATATTTATGTGTTAACATTTCCCTTCATTCTTTCCACTTAGCTGGCAAATTTTTTTTCACAAAATTCGCAAAGCTGAAACTACTGAATTAATTCTTAATTTTATTAAATATTCAAATTCTGATAATTTATTTATTTATGTATATAAGAAGTAAATAAAAGTACATGTAAATTGTAATTATAAGGTGACATTTTTCTTGTTTGGTGTAGGGGGAAAAGGGGGAAATGAGTTGAAAGGTGAAATAAAAATAGCCACGTGGATGAGATCATGACCGTTATTTTTTACGAAGTTGAGCTGTAACCATCGTGCTTAAACGTGGGGTAAGGAATAATATAACGGGACGGGTTAATGATTGATTAGCCAACAGGAGGTAGAAAAAAGCAGAATTAATTAAGTTAAAAAAAATGTTTTATCAGAAGAAGGCAGAGAGCAAAAAATAAAAGAAAATGAAAAGGCACAGTTCCCAAAGAGCAAAATATAATGAAGAGCAGAGGAATCCGGCTGTAAACTTGGACACTAATGGGGGGAATCACAGCGACAAAACCTGCAAAAGATCGATTCTTTAGCCTTTTTGCGGGTTGAATTTTGTTTAATCACTTCATTAATTACCAATAATAATCTTCTACTACTACTAGTTTTTTGCTTAATTATTTCATATATTCCCACTTGCCAACTTTGATTGTTTCCATTTTTCATGCCCTAAAAATGTCGGTATATAGTAAAATAATGATGACATTATTATTTACAAGACACATGATACTTACTACGTGAGTTTTTGATAGTTTTTTTGAAATGGGTACTTTTTTTAAAATGATATAAATAAAATTTAAATACTTATATTTATCTTCTAATGAGTAGCTTTATTTAAAGGTGTCCCAAATGATGTGTCATCCCATGTTTTGTAGTAAAACCCACTTAAATAGTGGTGTGACCAGTCTGCTGGATTAATCATGTAACAACACGTCATGGAGGACCAAATTCGGGTTCATTTTTCTGGTCATGTAGCAAAACTCTTATTTAAAATGGGTAGTTTTTATTTTGTTTTGAATTTTTAAAAACTAAATTTGTGTCCGAGTCAACTTGTAACACAAACTCAGGACTTGACTTTATAACTAGTATAGATTACAAAGAAAAAAAATGATAGTAGTAAAGTAAATTATACTTGTGTTACTGTATTTTATTTTTTATGTTCAATAATTAGTAATTAATAGGGGTGGTTAATGAAGCTCCCATGAAGGAAGGTAGTGTAGCTTGATTTGCGAAAGGAGGTTAATAGTTGTAATTGTTCTGTGGCCTAGCTGTTGCCCTTTTAAGTGACAGCTGCCACAATTATGCTTAGCTACTTCTTACACTTAACACTTTGTTTGTTTTCACTCATTTGGATCAATTATCATTTAACTTATGAAATTTTTTTGTATCAAAATCATCTATGGGTCTACAAATTATCATCTTCATCATTTTTTAGTTGTACAAGTTTGGACTCTTATATTTAGATAGTTTTATATAACTGAATTATTCTCCAACAAAAATGTTACTCCTACTACTAATTCTCAAGTACTATGTAAGCTTATTTATCAAATTTGACCATAAAACTATGTCACATATAAAATTTGTTGCCTTCTAAATGGATTCTATTCTTCTGAATAAGTTGTAAGGTAATTCAAATTGCCATATAATTTGAAGAAATCTCCTTCATTTTCTCCAAGTTTTATAGAACGTTAATTGTCCAATCATCTTAGAGTAGAAGAATTCAATTCAATTCATTTAAAAAAAAAAGAAGAGAAAACACATTTTTTTGGCAATGAAAACACATATATATTTATCAAGTTAACTAAGCTCTATCCTTCTTTGAATCAATGGTTTCCCCTATAATTTTTTGGTTAATTGTTCTAATTGATCCCTAACGTTGTAAAAATTCTCAAATAAGAGTCTAACCTTCTAATTTGATTAATTAAGTCCATTCAAATCGGCTCAACTCAGAGTTTGGCGTCAATTTGATAGGTTGATAAATCTTAAAATGTTAAAGAATTAAATTGACTATAGGGATTGATTTGAGTCAATTTTTACAACGTTAGGGACTTAATTAATCAAATTAGAGCGTTACACCCTTATTTGAGCATTTTTACAAATGTTAGGGATCAATTTTAGCAATTAGCCTCATTTTTCTCCCAATTTGAAGTGCATAAAATGCAAGCTGCTTTCATATTAATGAACAAAACTTAAAAGACTACAATTGAAACCTTAAACAAAAAAAGTATTAGCACTACTAAGTTTTGAAATTATTTGAGCCAAAAGAAATTAAAGAGGAAAAGGGAGCTTGAATTACCTAGTTTTGAAGTTAGCCCCCAATCACTTTTTAGGTCTAAATTACCCAATAATTCAAAATTTTTGTTTACCTTTGTTTAAAGCAATGATACCTTTACTTTTTAAGAACAAAGCTTTACCATTTGCCAACTCATTACTTCACCAAATCATAACAAGTACCAAACCAAGAAACCCCAAAACAAAAGGCTAAAAATCCCAAAAATAAATAAATAAATACTTCTAAACAAAAGTACTTTGAAGTAACTCAAGAGATTTTCTTAACTTGCCTAAAACAGAAATAAAAAATAATCATAGGTTCATTTAATTAATTATTACTAAAAATCTATTTAAATTAAAAAAATCCCTTTACAGAAGTTGCAAGTCACTTCCCATTTTATTATTAAACAAATTCCCTGCTTGCATGTAAAAAGATGCTCCAATTTCCTCATATTTGCAATTCTGCCCTTCCTTCACTCCTCAAAACCCACCCTTTCGTTTCACTCTGCAGTCTGCACTCTCTCTCTCAGACACCAAACTTTTCTCTCTCTAAAATCTGTTTATTTCAGTTTCTCTCCGTAGAAAGCCAGAATTTCAATAAAACTTCAAGTCCTTAACTACAAACGATACATATATATAGGGAAGTCGTACATTGCGAGGTTAAATGGAGGCGGCGGACTTCTTCGTCGGTGGTTATTACGGAGGTGCAAACGGCGGTGATTTCTCGCCGGAGAAGAGGATGATGTCCGGTGAGCAAAAGCTCCCGGAGAGTTTCACTGTTGACGACCTCCTTGACTTCTCTAATGAAGACGCCATTATCAACGACGGCTTTTTCGACAATGTCGCTGGCAATTCCACCGATTCCTCAACTGTTACCTGTAATTCCTCCGTTTCCGGAGGTGATAACTACTTCTCCTCCGCCAATTTACCTCACTCTTCTCAGTTCTCCGGCGAACTATGCGTTCCGGTAATTAAACTAACTAAACAAGCTTCCGTTATTTCTCCAATTTTTGTATACTGCATAGTAAACTTTTCATTACGTGAATTACGTAATTATTATTTTAAAATAAAATAAAGCAATTGGATAATAATAATCGCTTTAATTTTTCAAAATTGGAGTAATTTTTTTACAACTGAATTTCGGAAAATAAATTTGTGTTTTTGTTTTTGGTTTGCAGTATGATGACTTGGCGGAACTTGAATGGCTCTCAAATTTCGTTGAAGACTCATTCTCAACTGAACAGAATTTACAAAGCAACCTCCCGATTTTCGCCACGTCAAAATCACCCACACCCGAATCATCCTCTTCTTCAACCCGGCCCGATTCCATAACCCGGAGCCCAACCAACCCCATTTTCCAACACGACACTCCGCTTCCGGGTAAAGCCCGGTCGAAGCGTTCACGGGCTGCACCGTGCGATTGGTCCACCCGACTCCTCCACCTCACCCCGAAATCAACTGGCCAGAAGAAAAGGGAGAACCCGAACCCGAATGCGAATTCGGAGTCTTCGGGTCGGAAATGCTTGCATTGTGCGTCGGAGAAGACACCGCAATGGAGGACGGGGCCAATGGGTCCTAAAACGCTTTGCAATGCATGTGGAGTGAGGTACAAGTCAGGTCGGTTGGTACCCGAATACCGACCCGCAGCGAGTCCGACATTTATGTCGACGAAGCATTCGAATTCCCATAGGAAAGTTTTGGAGCTTAGGAGGCAAAAGGAATTGCACAGAGCACAGCAACAACAGTTTCTTAGTCAAACTTCGATTTTCGGCATATCCAACGGTGGTGGTGGTGATGATTTCTTGATCCATCATCATGGTGGGCCCAATTTTAGGCATATGATATGATTTAGAATTTTAGATAGATTCTCAATTTCTCATTTCTCCCTTTTAAAAAAGAAAATTCTTAACAAAGAATTGTTTGTAGCCCTTTTCCTAAATTTTGGACTTAAAAAAAGAATTTGAATTTGGTAGTTTTCTTTTGAAACCAAAAAAGCAAATGAAATGAGAGAGGGGAAGTGTAGTATTCATAAAATCCTAATCCCTGTAATTGAATTTTGCCCAAATTTTAGAATTGATTTTCATTTTCGACATAATTAGGCTTTGAACCTTAATCATCGATCAATAATAGTTGAATACCCATTTTTATTCCCGAAAGGGCACCCCACCTTCTACAGATAGGTAGCTGATACAACTTAAATTTGTTTAGTACTCTATTCCTGCATTGTCTCCATAATAAAACTGCCTTTGGGATCCCATACACTATATAATACCCATTTTTATTTTCATAAATGCTTCAATTTTTACTACAAGAAAAAGGAAAAGATTGTTCTTGAATTTGGATAGGCAGATGAGGAATATTATTATGTGTGAAGCAAATGGCAATGGGTGCAAACTTCCTTGTGGAGCCAATGGGTCAGATAAAGGATGTTGTGTCCATACCTAAATTGCATTTTGGCACATGAAAGAGAAATTTCTCTTTAGCCTTAAAAAAAAAAAGTCACCCTTTTTTTTAGGCTACAAATTTTTGAATTAGCTAATTTGGTTGTTAAGTTAAGACTCAATTAAATTATAATTGACATCCATATATCGATGAAAATTTTGTAAAATTTCATTGTTTGAGTTCGAAGTGAAATAAGTTGAACAAATAAATAATGGTAAGGTAAAGGTTAGAATATTGGCAATTTAGAACCTCAAAACAACTAACCAAAATAAAGTTACTTATTCGAGAGACATATTCACGCTTTGTATATCAACCAAAATCAAGTAAAAATTAAAAAAATCCTACTATGTCTGATTCTTTATTATTTAATTCAATAAAACTTATGGACTCCAAGAACCCAAATTAGTGGGCATGGATTTCAGTGAAATATATAATCAAATTATTATAAAATCTAGAAATAAAAATCAACTTAGACATCGTCGAATTTACGTACCATTTCTATAGGGGTAAAGTCAAAAAATTATGAAATCAATGAATGAAGAGATCAAGAAACATTGAGGGAACCAACATATTAAAAAGTTCTTTTTAAAAAAAAAAAAATTCTTGAAGACAGAATTTGGCTATATAGATAGCTTGCCCAATGGTGCAGCAAAGTCATATGTGTATGAGAAATAATGAAAGAGAAAAGAAAAAAAAAAAAAAGAGAAGATCAAAACCAAAATTAGGTGTTCAATATTGGAGATGATATGCAACTGTCTACCTGATCCTCGACATTTCCTCTTCCAATGGGTCCACTCTAATTTTATTTAAAATGTTTCATGATTATATGAGTCAAATCCCTATATATATTATTCTCCTTTCCTAGGTTTTGATACTTATTAGAATAAATTTGTAAGTTGAAGTGGTGAGAGCTATATGACCAAAGTTTTTTTAAGTTAACAGCCTTTTTTTTGGGGTTAGGACTATATATAGAGTTACTATATATTACTCCTCAATTTCAGTGTCAATTGTGGTATATTATATATATGTTTAATAATTTGACACAATTTTATGATAGAATAAGGTAAATTCATATATGGTTTTATGGTAGTTAATTATAAATATACCACTTTAAAATCTGGGTTTTGAAATCGGTTAAAAGCTCAATATTATATATGGCATGCATGTATGCACGATTATTAGTCAAGAATAATCTTATTTTGATCAATCCCGAAAAAGGTTTGCTTCTAAAATGTTTCAATATTCAAAGTTTTGTCAAGCATATAATGGATGTTTTCACTTTTGTTTCAAGAAATTTTGATTATGTTATAGTGTAGGTAATAATTCCTTTTTTCTTTTCTTTTTTGGGATATTGGAAGAATCATTAATCAAAAGTCTCAAATGAGAGAGTTCAAAGATTCTTGAAAGTACTATTCATTAAATCCCCAAAAAGAAGAGAAAAGAACTAGTATGCTTTGTTGGCAACTTGACCAATCTAATAGGCAAATTGCTAGAACAAAACTTATATTAGGTCAATGTGCTTGGTTGTCTTGCCTTTGACTTTATGCTTTAGGCTTTAGCATTATTTGATATGTGCGCAAGTGCCCAAAGAAAAAAGGAAATTGGGTAGCATATAATAATCGAGAAAGTTTTTAATACTGCTTGATGCAGTAGGCATTGTTATGTTTCGTTCTGTTGATTTAAGTTAATGAATATATTCTTGTTTCTAAAAAAAAAGAAGAAAGTTTTCGGATAATAAGTAGTGCTATAAAATGGGTGGAATTTCCCCCTTTGTGACTCAATTTCCCCATTTTCCACTATAATTTAGAAAAACCCATTGGGATTTAAAACCCAAAGGAAAAAAGAACGGAAAAAAAAAAACATAGATCCTCAAGCCTCAATGTGATTAGGTGAATATAAGGTTCTCGAAAATAAAATGAGTTGCTTTTGATTACTAGTGCTTTACAAAGAGCCTAAAGGAAGCAATTAAAGACGAAAAAGTACACAAAAAAGTACACCGTATACATGTATATATGTACAATGTATATATGAAAATGGGGTAGTTTGAATATATGCAATGGGATAGGGGAAGTTAAAGGCATAGGGCCATGTGAGATATTATTTTTATAATTAAATTTTAATAATAATTATTATACGATGGAGCAAAGCACAAAAAACATGCATGTGAGCAAGAAAGAAGAGCACATGCAGTACGTGACGTGCATGACTGCTTCTGCTGCTGTTTTAAGATAATATATCCAAAAATATTTTCAGAATTATGGCATTTGCTGCCCTTTGTCTAGGGATCTTTCCATGTTATTTCTATACCAAGATGATATGGTTTTTGTCCCCCTCCAAAACCCCCCTTTTTTTTTCTTCTCTTTTCTTCTTATTCTTTCAATGACTTTAATTTTGGGTTTTTTTTTATAATTACAAATTTTATTCTTTAAATATGCACATTGGTGTTTTTGGGGTTATAATTTCACATGTTTTAGGATGATTATGTTGGTGTGGGTCATAATCGGTAGGTAATGACAGATGATAGTTAAAATTACAAGATTGCTTGCCTCAATGGAATTTAAACTTATTGTTTGGTGGTTGTCTTCTTTCATTTTTTAGTGATTTTGATCCAAAACCCATTTGAGAGATATATTATATATAAAGATCATGAATGTGATTGCAACCAAATTATATACATATGACCAATGACTCAAATTCAATTGGGACTTTTATACATTTTACACATTCCTATGTCATCCTATATAGTATATATCATAATTAGTTAATTATGTATAAATACCTTAACTTTCTATGGGAAATTAATTATATATATGATGAACAATTTCTATATTTATCGATCACTACTGTTCGTAGATTTGAGGTTCGAATTTCAGTTCGTGTTATATATATATTCCCCCTTTTAAGAGTGTACTTTTCCAATATATACCAAAACATATATACTATATTAAACTTCCTTTTCCTTCAAGAAGAAGAAAAAAAAGTATATAAATGCAGTGTATGAGTGAAGGCCCAAAATAAAGAATTATGTAGGAATGGTGCATGGAGATGCATGTGTGAGTAATAAATAAGATGATATATATATATATATATATATAAGCATGGGGGGAGTCAAAGAGGCTAAGATCCTTTGGTATAGTATATAAGGGATATGTTTGAATAAATTTTTAACATAAAGGGTTAGCTAGCTAGTAGCTAAATATCACTCTCTTCCGTGGCCATGGACGACAAGGAGAGAATTGATTTCAATATAAAATGATATATAGAGCATATATATATTCAATTTGTAAATAAGTTTTATATATATTTTGTTTGAAGTCGGTAGCTTCGCCAATCTGGCAAATGCCTTTCATTACTAACATATATATGCAATGCAACAAACATGAAAAACAGATCAATACCCAGTTTTTGGTCCAAATTAAAGAATGAATTAGTGAGTAGTACTATTTTGGAAAAGCAAAAAAAAAAAAAAAACTCATATTTAAGACTCTTTTTTTTAAAAAATCTTATGAGTTTGTTCGATTTTATTTTAATTTGTTGATTTATGGGTTGAATTAATTACAGTAATAAAATTAAGAAAAAAGTTACAATAATGAACATATGAACAATTTTAGTATCCTAGTACTGTAAACTTTGGTGGAGTTTAGGGCCTAAGGTAGACCAATCAGTGATGATGGGCCCAACATATATTTCTTCGACGACCAATTTTGGGTTTTAGCAAAAGATTGAGCCCAGCCTTCAAACTCCCCCAAAATATGAGTTTTGCTTTTGCTTTTGGGTTTTAACTTTTAAGTTTGGACAACTTATGAACAGCTAATAGACACGACTGGATATTGATGTATTACCCACCATGAAAACAACTTCGATGAAATCTTAGATAAAATAAAAATGAAGCTCAAATGTTGACACAGAACCCGTGAAAGAGCAGAAAGATCTACTAAAAACTGAGAAACAAGCTTGGGATTGGGCACCAAAGCTTATGAAAAAGCTAGTTTTACTCATTAGAGACACGAGCAATTGAGTTAGAGACACAAATTTTGCAACCCAAATCATTTACATTCATACAATTCATTCAGTCATTTTCATTTCAAGTTTCAACAGTGTCCGTGACAGCATTTAAATGGCAAAACCAGAAAAAAAAAAAATTGGTGTTGGATTCTATATATAATAGGCAAAGCAACTGATTTGGATAATATGTAGCAATTTGTGCGCTGGTAAGTGGGTTGATGCTTACTCAATTTATATGAGGTTAAGATTACAATTTGTCTGCTTTTGTTCTTTTTTCCTATGGCTAAAATCTGCTGCTCGATTGAGATGGAACCTAGAACTTTGAATCAAGGCCAACTCAGTCATGCTAGGGTAAAGTAATTATAATATTCTTCCTGCATTAATCTTTTTCTTCTCTTTTGAATGTGTTGTCCTAAAACCAATAACTTGAAGCCTAAAAATTTATGGGTTTTTTTGGGTAGGAAATGGCTGCTGATGTAGCTCAGAAGATGGAACCAAGGGAAGCTTCAGCCATATTCATTGAGGTAATTATAATTCTAACAAGAATCTTAATAGTAATAATAACTGATTAATTGATTGATGATGGGAATTGAGATGTTTAATTAATTAGGGATTAATTATTGGATGTTTGCAGGGATTAATATCAAGTATTGAACTTGACATTAAGGAGGTGAATATTGATCATGAAGAGAAGGAATTAGTTGGATCATCATCATCATCAAATGAAAAGCTGAATATTGAATACAACAACCAAAAGACTCAAATGTTGATAGAAAGAGCTTGCCAGTGTTCATGCAACAACATAGATTCCCCAGATCTCAATATTATTGAGGAGCCTGTTACTGCCCCTTTTTGATCAGCATGTCCATGGCTCCATTCTAATGGATTTTTAATTACTCCTATAGTTGAATAATAACTTTAGTATTGGTTTAATTAAGTTCTTTAATTTGTAGTTACTATTAATAAGTTTTATACTTTTATCATGATCATGACTGTAGGCTTCACCTATTTATATACATGAAGGAAGGTTTATGGCTGTTTGGGACTGACATGATATGTAAAAAAAATAATGGATACAAAATAAATTTTCATTGAAGATTCATGATTTGCTACAAAATTTTATCTCTGAGTAGATATAAATCATTCAACTAATTAATCTTTCTCAGTAAAAATGAAAATCTTTTCCTATGATTGTATTTGAATAAAGAAAAAAAAAGTGAAGGAATTACTAGCCTAGAAGTAAATTTAATTAATTTTTGTTCTGATAATGCCTGCATAATTAATCTATTTTTTTTTGGACACAAGCATAATTAATCCCTTTAGAGATGGAAAAAGCTTGATAATATTGAAGTTTGCTTTTGCAAAAGAATTATTTAGAAAAAAAATTAGTGGAGCAAAATAATTGAACCAAGTATCGGAAATGACGGGAATAGCCTTAATGAACGAGAAAATAAAGGACAGTTTACGTCAATTTAAGTCGATTCGAACCAAAATCCAAAACCAAAAAATTTGAAATTTGGATCCAGGGGTTTAGGGTTTCAAAAACTTAAAATTGTTTACATTCTTACTTTGCGGTTCTTGAAACGAGCTTCTCCATTCCTCAGCTTTTCAATTTGGAGGGAAAATCCTAAGTTAGCTCAACTCGAAGGTATTCCTTTTCTTCTGTCTTCTCTCTGTTTAATTGTGTTTATTTATTCATAATGTCGATGAATCCATTTGTTACGGGAATCGAATTGAATTTTCTCATATAATATTTCTGTTTGGTTCCCTCGAAAAAAAAGAAAGTAAAAGTTACTAAGCTGTTGATTGTTCTGGTATTTCCTTGGAAAGTTGTAACAGAAATAAACTGAAAAGAAAACGAAGAACGCTGCCGATTTTTAGTTTTTTTCCCCTTATTTTTAAAATTTTTTCTTGACAATTAAGCTTTATTAACTAGTACTAGTATATTTGTTAAAATTTGTTGCTATTATATATTTTTTTTGTTGTTATTTCCTTTAATTTTCTTGGCAACGCGAAGGGGTAAAGAAGATGTAACTGTAACCCATCCATGGACGGTGCTATCATTTCGTTGTTTAATATACTGTTGATTTATCTTCAAGCCGTGTGTAGTTGAGCTTAGACAAATGAAATGTTGTATTAGTTAGTTAAGTGGTTAGAGCTTTGGTTAAGCTAATGACATGATATCTCTATAGGACTAGTTATTCAGTGCTCTTCCTTTGGAAAAAATGAGCACCACGGTTCATAGAACTCCCAAATCATCAGGAAGACAATCATTGTTTTTCCAAGATTTACAATCACCCATCTCTGCTCGGAGAGGGAAGTTCTCTAGTCCAGGTCAAGCAGCAGCTGTCTCAGCTTTATGGCGTGAGAATTTCGGAAGTTCAGATCTTCCGCCTCCTCCTATGTACACATTGGAGGACCATTCATATTTGTCTCCCGAATCCGGGATCCTGGATTATCCTATGTCTCCTGAAAACAAGTCAGATCCAAGAACTCCAGTTCAAAGTTCTGGACGTGACTTTTCAACTCCAGCAAAGAACAAGTCAGAAGCTAGCACTTCATTTTCTGTCCTGAATGGACAGCTGAATCAGCAAAGCGCAACAAGTGGGAGTTGGTGGTCACCTGCAAAGGCAAGTAGTGCCGAGCAGGATGACAAGGGAAAAGGTTCCCCTGTTGAAGGTGTGATTCAGCCTGGTGCTTTGATCACACTTCCACCTCCAAGAGAAGTTGCTAGACCAGAGATACAAAGGAATTCCATACCTGCAGGAAATCTGGATGAGGAAGAATGGGTTACCGTTTATGGGTATGTTGCTTATGTCATGTTCTTATTAGTTTATATGTTTATCTAGTGGTTTTTTAGAGCTCAGTTGTCTTTTATCTGTAACATGGGTGTCCCATATTGCTAGATTAACTTCTAGTCTTCTACATTTATTATTTACTGTTCACTTCTCATTTGCAGTTTATGGTCAGTTTTTATCCTTTCCACATTGTCAATCTTTCATGAGTTTATGTTAGGTAAAAGAATTATAAGGATGTTATCTGCTTAAACGTTAAAAAAAAATTGGTGGGTGGTTTCATCTAAACTTTTTCAACAAAAAGCAATTCTTTCTAGGTTTCTTCACATGGTTGTTACTGTTGTCTGGTCCACTATCTGCAACCATTAACCTTCTGATTACTCATCTGTGATTTTAACATGTTCCCTCCTTGGTGATTACATCCATCTCTCATTGTCTGTCTGTTTTAGTAAACAAAAACTGTTGCACCTAAACATATGGGTTAAACTCATGGTATAATCGTGCTCCTATATGCATGCCAGACCTATGTGACTTTAATATATGCTTTCTTTCCAGATTTTCCCCTGCTGATACAAATTTAGTTTTGCGGGAGTTTGAAAAGTGTGGTGTGATATTGAAACATGTTCCTGGTCCAAGGGAAGCCAACTTTATACACATCCTGTATCAGGTTAATTTTCTTTTTCGCAATCCTAATTCTTCTCTGTTCATGATCATCTGTGATGAGTACTTATAAGTTATACCTTTTTGGTTCTTTTGACAGATTTGTGTTGTTTATGTCATTTTGTTTATTTAAAGCATGCTATCCTTTGCTTGTGAAATATATGTTATCATAATGAAGATCTTAAAAGAGTGATCCAGTTGAGGGTTGAATAAAAAGGTTTAGTCACTGGAAAATTAGTTCAAAAGTTGATTTCTGTTTGTATTAACCATGACCTGGTAATCTTTCTGAGTAGTACAGCATTGCTTTGAGTATAAAGTGTATATCACTTCCTTCTCAAGCTGGTCTATTACAGGCCAAATATCTCAAGGAATTTTTGCTGACCCAAACTTGGTAGAATTTTCACATGTTAGATGGGCTATGATCTTGCCACCTTGTCCATGTGGTCTGAGTTAAGTTAGCTTCCAAAGTGTGGGTTGGGACGAATGGACTTGTGCTATCCCTCTTGTTCCCTAAGGCTGATTTGTTTTTGTTGAAAGTTTTGAGATTAAGCTGAATTAAAAGGAGTTGTACGGTATATTTTTGTTCTCTTGATGAAATCATAAATGCTGTTGTTGAAACCAAAAACCAGGAATGAATGTTTGTCCTGTTTGGTGCAGAATCGTTCCGATGCCCAGAGGGCTCTCAGCAAGAATGGAATGCAAATTAATGGAGTACTGATTGTTGGTGTGAAGCAAGTGGATCCAATGCAACGCCAGGCTTTAAATGAAAGATTGAACAATCAAGGATTTATGACTTTGCCCCCAGCATCAAGTAGAACGCAAGAGCTGAACAATTTCCAACCATCTCGTCCTTATCTTCAAAACAGCAACACCAATGCACGACAGTCAGGAGGTGCTATTGCAAACCCAGCAAAATCGCTATGGTCCAAAGTCATGGACTATATGTTCGGATATTAGGTAGAGCTGTTTCAATACCCCAAATCTCTTCTGCCCTTGTGCTAATTTCATTCCATGTGCCAACGTTGAGCGTTCCTTACAAATATATTCATACAGAGGAATTGGTGAGTTTCAGTGTTATGATCGGCATGAATCAGCAATTTCCCCCATATAGTAAGTAAGTGTTGCATTTTGAGTTGTAATTGCAATTGAATCTGTATAAGACTACAGAGTTAGAGATAACAATGTCATGAAAATCTTTTCTTATCGGATTAAAAAGTTTGCCAGCGAGCATTTAAAGAGTCTGATGAGCTATATACTTCAGTTTTATACTTTTATTTCGATACATCAAGCTCTACACAGAAGCTGCTGCAATATACTACATGGTTTTGGACTAAAACAATAATGTAAGGAACTCCAGCTGTTGCTTATGACTTGCTGCGGACTTACTTTTATATAATAACACAACAGTGCTACGCAAATCCTACATCAGATTGAAGCTTGTTTCATTTATTGGCTTTGGAGTCATGAAAGTTTCCTCTCCAATGTTTGGGTGTCCACAACAATCATCGATTTGAACCAGAAACTGTCTTTCTGACGTTTCAATTAATGCTCTCCCTTTTTATTCCAGAGTTGTATCATAAAATTTGTTGCTCACTTGCTCTTTAGGTATGGGACTTGCTGTTGCAAATCTTGCTCTGCTGGGTTCCAACTTCCAATATCGTAAGCTTTAGGCCTATAATGTAAGTCTTTATTGTTTCCCATAATTGTTAGCTCATCTAGGAGTCAGGAAAATTTATTGATGATTTATATTCACGGAGCCAAAAGCCTGAAAACTAGACACTTAACGCGTATATGAAATTATCATGAACCTCTTCCATTTACTGTGGCAGCTAGAAATTGAATTGGTACAAACAAAAAGAATGACGATAACTAGCTATGGCTCTTTGTTATAGCATATACTTAAAATCATATTAGCGGTTTAATCAAAGTATCTTTGACCTCTATACTTATTGATTCAATACTAATTTTTTGGGACCAAATGAGTTAGCTTTTGCCAATTATAAAAGGTACTTATAAGAGTTTGAAGTAATAGTTTTACTTTTATTTATTAGTTTGCTTTTTGTTGAGAAGAAGTATATATATGATTGACAAATAATAAAGGTGAAAGGTAGTAGTAAGGTTCTAAAATGGTAGAAAATTCAAAATTATGGTCATCATCTATATCACCATTTTAAGGAGAACAAAATTATTGAGAAGAAAATTGATACAAGTACTATACTATAATAGTATAAAATAAGGGTGATTATTTGATACACCGACGGTGTAAATTTTGGACTCCATAAGCGGGTTGTGGAGTTGACACATGTCATTTTTTTGAATTAATTAAGTTTTAAATATTTCAATCTAGTTCCTAACAGTGTGTTTGGATTGAGGGACCAGTAAGGGACGGGATGAGACAGGACGGGATGGGAGGTCCTTTTAGTTAGTGACCCATGTTTGGATTGGAAATTAGATTTGGTCCATGGGTTTTGGAGGATCAATTTTGGTCCTTCTTGATCCTTATAAGTCCACCTTTTTTGGTACTCCAATTTGGAGTACCAACAAGAACCAACAAAGTTTTATTTATTAAATGTTAGGTGATCCCTCATGTTCCTTACTTTTTATATTTTAAACAATCCAAACAAGGATTGGTCCTTCCTTTCCTTTCCTTTAAAAAACCCTCCTTTCCCATCCTATCCTGTCATATACTGATCCCTCAAAAAGTTTATCCAAACACACTGTAAAAGACACATGTCACCTTTCAGAACCTGTTTATATAGTCCGTTAAACTCCACTAACGGTGTATTGTATAATTTACCGTAAAGAAAATAAACTCATTCCACTAGGCACTGTATAGTCACGGGTTATAATGTGTACGTGAAGTCCTAAAATAATGGCCACGTGTCTTCTTTTTTGCAATTCTAAATTCCTAATGTCGTCGTTTTTTAGGGTCTTTTATTTGCTTTTTTTCTTGTTCTTATGAATAAATTAGTACTATTTATCACTAATATTGAACTTAATTAACATAGGAGTTTTATTAAATGAAATAATACGTGTCAAGATTACTAGTACGCATATAAATATCGATCTTCATTTAAAAAGATTATATTCGGCCAAAAAAAAAAACATTTGTTTATAACTCAAAAAGAGTTAGACAGAGCTTTCACTTCCAGAGATGATGATGAATGGCCACAGCAAAACACCTCCTCCGCCACCACCACCACCAGCATCTACACCGCCGATGCAGCTGACGGAGGCCAAGCTGGCGGCGACGGAGAACGGTGAGTACGAACGGGGTATGGGGTCCAAGCCAGGAGTCTGGACGAGAGGGGACGTTCTGGTAGTGACACTAAGGGTGTTGTGCATGTTTGCTTCATTGACAGCCATGTCATTCATGGTCACAGCGCGTCAAGTTAGCACTGCTTCCTTCTATGGCTTCCAGCTTCACCTCCACTCCAAGTGGTCTTTCTCTTACTCCTTCGAGTAAGTGTAATTAACATATATATATCTACTTCTTTTTTCGTAGATCGAAATATTGCTATAATTTTCTTTCTGTTTTTGCTATGTGCTTCACAAAGCTGGTACTTCTGTATGTTTTGTTTGGTTGCTGAGAAAATGAAGGAAAATGTAAGGAAAGTAGAACTTACCTAAATGGGGTACTGTTTAATGTGTGACGGTTTGATCTTTCGGTTACTTCTGTCGTCTTTCTCATTATATTAACACTAGTTAATTATTTTGTCTTCTTACCGACGAAAGGGATACAAATATAGGTTAAATAATATGCTTGTTTGTCTTGTTTATACTTGGAATTTGCTACTAATAAGTCCTTTAGTTTTTACAATCAAACAGAGCACATTAGAACAGAGTGTAGATGATAAAATCTTTGGCAAATTTATTATTATTGACTTAAAAAGCCTTGAATTGCGATTTCCGTATGTTCTTTTTTGCCCATAATTTATGGGGTAAAGTGGCTAGCTTGTGTTGTTAGCTACTGCATATATATCGAGTTTGGTGTGATTCTTTTGAGTAGCAAACAAAACTTTTATTTGAAGTCTGAAGAATTTCTGTGTCTTTTCAAGGTTCGAGGGTTTTAAGTGAACAGAATCAAACCCGTGAATGTTTTATTTAATTTAAATGTTTATTCTCTTTGTTTGCTTTCTAAATTTTGTCCCCCCACTAATTTCCTTATGACAAGTCAGTTTTAACCACTACTACAAGTTTGACTAAATTCTGGGTTTTATTCTACTGATGTTCCAACAGATATCTTGTTGGAGTTACAGCAGCTGCAGCCGGTTACTCTTTCCTGCAATTACTCATTGGAGGGTCAAGACTGCTTAGGAAATCTTCAGTAATTCCATCAAGAAATCAAGCCTGGCTCATTTTTGCTGGGGATCAGGTTTGTGTTCTTTTTTTTTTGGTCCATTTTCCTAATAAAATTCTTGTTCTGAAACTTTGCTGTTGTTGAAAATTGCAGATATTGGCATATGCAATGATGAGTGCAGGATCAGCAGCTTCAGGGGTAAGCAACTTGAATCGAACAGGGATTCGACACACGGCTCTGCCTAATTTTTGCAAGTCATTGGATAGCTTTTGTGACCATGTTACTGTCTCCATTGCCTTCACTTTCTTCAGCTGTGTTCTTTACGCTGCCTCGGCTGTTTTGGACGTAATTTGGCTCTCCAAGCATTGAAGTACTTTTGGGTTCACAATTCACATGATGGGTGTGTCCCAAACCCACACTTGCTCTTACAAACTAAACTAATACTTAAACTATTATGCATTATATATGTCTTAGCTAGTTGGTGTTGATGGAATAGAATTTTGGTATTACAAGGCTGCTTTGCTTGGTGCTTGTTTGTAAAGAGGAATGACGGCCTTGGTTGGTCCTATATTTTGCTATGCCAAATGCACCTAAAATTGACTAATCTTCCATTTATGGAACTTTAAAGTTTAAATCTATATATTATATTATATCTATAGTTTTTATTATAACATTAAAAAGATAGTACTAAATTGCCAATAGGAGTTGGCACAGGTTAAGATTCGAACTCTTCGTGCACTCCACTTAGGTTTGAATCCCGCTGACCTTAACTATTTGGTAGGCGATCGAAAAGCCTGCAGGTGAAAGTCCAATGAATCCGTTGACCTTAACTATTTGGTAGACGATCTGTAAATTCCGAAAAGCCTGCAGGTGAAAGTCCAATGGATTCGTAAATCCCAAATTGGATCGGTGATTTGCACTGGCCTTGAAGATGGGGTAGCCACTCTGCTCCTAAATTTTTTTTCAAAAAAAGAAAGAAAAGAAAGATAGTACTAAAATAAAAGATCTTGCAATCTTATTAGCATCGTCAGAATTCATAACTATGAACCCACTTTACAAACGAAAACGTAATAATTCAATCACTTTACAAACGAAAACGTAATAATTCAATCATGGTTCCAGCAACACCAACCTTGAGACATCGGAGCGATTAAACGACGCCGTTTGATACAAACGGTCGAATGGTATATACGTACCTCGAAGATACAGCGTTATTTTAAATGGTTAAACGACGTCGTTTTAATACAAACGTTAGAGTCCTTGCTCTCTTTTCCCCTGGAAAGTGTAAATTGGAAAAAAAAAAAAAACACATTTTATCTGCAGAGGTTTTATACAGAAAGAAAAGAAGATGCTTTGTCTTAGGCTTCATTGTCGACTAAATCGTATGCTCAATAACCTTAAATTCAGTCTCTCATTTTCATTTAACAATGTAAGTATATCTCTTTCACTCTCTTAACACCTGATTCTGCATTCCTTTTAGGGGTCATCACTTTAAATTTTTTCTTCTTTCATGGCTTATCATTTATCTTTTGGTTCTTCATTGTACCCAAAACTCCCATTTTTAAAACCCAAATCCCGAAACCCATTTTTCTCCAGCCCTTCAATTTCTTGTCAAATTTTTAGCATCAAGACCAATAATTCTGATGATGATGATGATAAAACCAAGAAAACCCAATTCAATTTTCTCGCTTTACCTCTTACTCTCACTATAATATCCACTTCGTTTCCACAAAAAAGCTGTCTTGCAGCGGTTAAAGTATCTGATAGAAAGAAAACTCAGAAAAAAACCCAAGAAGCTTTGACCCCCGAGCAGCTAAAACAATGGTCAAAAAATCTTCCTATTGTGACAGACAGGATTCCATATACTGAAATTTTGAGTTTAAAACATGAGGGAAAGCTTAAACATTTGATTAAGCCACCTAGTGCCAGTTTGAAGCAAAGGGCTGAGCCAGTTTTAGTTGTTTTAGAGGATTCTAGAGTGTTAAGAACTGTTTTGCCTTCAATAGATAGTGATAGCAAGTTTTGGGATTCCTGGGATGAGTTAAAGATTGAATCTTTGTTTGTTAATGCTTATACACCTCCAATTAAGAGGCCTGAAATGCCTACCCCATATTTGGGATTTTTGTGGAAGGTGCCTGTGTTTATGTTGTCACGGTGGTTTAAGCCAAAGAAGGAGTCGAAAAGGGCTTTGGAGATAAGGAGAGCAAGAGAGGAGTTTAAGAGGCAAAGAAAGGAAGAGTTAGCAAGAATGAAAGAAGAGAGTTTGATGATTGAAAAGGCAATAAAGGCGCAAAAGAAGGAGCAGGAGAGGAGAAAGAAGCAAGAGATCAGGAAGAGGAAGCAAGAGGAGTCATTGCGTGATGCTAGGAGGAATTATCAGCATATGGCAAGTATGTGGGCAACTTTAGCACGTGATTCAAATGTGGCAACTGTACTTGGATTGGTGTTTTTTGTGATATTTTATCAGACAGTGGTGCTTAGTTATAAAAGGCAGAAGAAGGATTACGAGGATAGGTTAAAGATTGAAAAGGCAGAGGCAGAGGAGAGAAGGAAGATGAGGGAATTGGAGAAGGAAATGCAAGGAATTGAGGGTGAGGATGATGAGTCTGAGCAAGTGGGAGGTGAGGAGAATCCTTCATTGAAGATGGCTACGCAGTTCATGAAGTCAGGGGCACGTGTTCGGAGGGCACATAATAAGAGATTGCCCCAGTATTTGGAGAAAGGTGTGGATGTAAAGTTCTCAGATGTTGCTGGACTTGGCAAGATCCGCCTTGAGCTTGAGGAGATTGTGAAGTTTTTCACACATGGGGAGATATACCGGAGAAGAGGAGTGCGAATACCAGGTCAAAATTTTCTAAACTTGAATAAATTTTCCTTTTAAAGTCGTTTTTCTTTTGGTTTGAAAGTGTCCAATGATAGTTATACTCAATACATGGAAACATTAAACATGTTGCTACATGCCCTGTTTTTCCTACTTATATTTTGCTTGTTTTTCCTCCTGTCTATGTGCTTGTTCTGATCTTTGATCGCTTAATCTGGCAATTGGCATTTCCCTGCTTTCTGCCTCTGATCCGATCTTAGATTTAGGTTTGCTCTATGTGTTATTTGGATATACATGCATGCATGCTCAAAAGTGGAAAGCATATAAACAACTTATTTTATTGCTGGTAACGCATCCTTGTAGTCTGGTCATGCATTTTAGTAGAATGAAGATTCAGAAAATGTTTCTAATGCCTTTTAATTTTTTATTTTCTTATGTTATTTTATCTCCTTATGCATAGTTTTGTAGTTTTCTTGTACCTTGCTTGGTCCATTTAGTTAGTAGTCATTTACCTCTTTAGCACTTTGCAGTTGACTTATTTCAGATTGTTTTGGTTTCTTAATTAGCTGGGATACTTCTTTGTGGCCCCCCTGGTGTTGGGAAAACTTTACTAGCAAAAGCTGTGGCTGGTGAAGCTGGTGTGAATTTCTTCTCCATCTCTGCTTCTCAATTTGTGGAAATATATGTTGGGGTTGGTGCATCCCGTGTCCGGTCACTTTATCAGGAAGCCAGGGAAAATGTAAGTGTTATTAGAATTTTTATGTCTAATCTTGCTAATGCTCTTAGCATTATTGCATGATTATGGACTTAGCATGTCAGTTTTGGCGACCTTTCATTATGCTACTTCTGAACTACTTTCTTGACCTTTAATTAGCATGCCATCCCTTATGTTATTTATGTAGGCCCCAGCGGTGGTATTTATTGATGAGTTGGATGCTGTTGGAAGGGAGCGTGGTTTAATTAAGGGTTCTGGTGGACAAGAACGTGATGCTACCCTGAATCAGGTTTGTTGGGAGATGGAAGTTATTTTGCTCATCCATATTTTAAGGGGTTTTTTTTTTTGGAAAGTGAAATTGTCCCTTTTCCTATTATAATCTGTTAAAAATATACCTTCAATATTGTGGTGCTTCAGCTTCTTGTATGCTTGGATGGTTTTGAAGGAAGAGGGAATGTTATCACTATTGCTTCTACAAATAGACCAGACATTCTAGATCCTGCACTTGTTAGACCTGGCCGGTTTGATCGAAAAATCTTTATTCCTAAACCTGGACTTATAGGTCGAACGGAAATTCTGCAGGTATCTTACTAGATGCAGTGTGTAACTTTCCTTTAATGGCATTACAAGGGTTCTCATTGTGCAATATTGCAATCAAAATTTTAAAGTTAATTCTATACATTTCATTTCCTCGTTATAGGTTCATGCACGTAAGAAGCCAATGGCTGAGGATGTGGACTATACGGCTGTTGCCAGTATAACTGAAGGAATGGTTGGTGCCGAGCTGGCTAACATAATTGAGGTTGCTGCTATCAATATGATTCGTGATGGAAGGACTGAGGTACTAGCTACTTCAGTAGTGAACTATCTTATTCAGTTGTTGACGTTGTTATACTTAATGAATATCATGAAGGGGACTATAGCTGAAATAGTTACTAAGAACAAGGAAGTGGGATGGGCGGAAGAATTAGAAAACATAAGAACAAAGAAGTGGGAACTTGCAGAACAGTTCTATGAAATGAACAGGATTTTATAGTATATACTATATAAGATCAATGATGTTGGAGAAAGTACTTCTTGAATAATCTGAAATTGAAGGTTAGGTTTGGTAGTGATATTGGGTAGGTATAAATGCCCTTAACCTAACACCTCTTAGCAATGCTCTGACTTTCTTTTGTTGCACTTATGCAGATTACAACTGATGATTTGCTCCAAGCAGCACAAATAGAAGAAAGGGGTATACTAGATAGAAAAGAGAGAAGCCCTGAGGCCTGGAAACAAATAGCTATCAATGAAGCAGCAATGGCCGTTATAGCTGTGAACTTTCCTGATCTCAAAAATATCGAATTTGTATGAGCTTTACTTGATTCAAGACTGAACACCCTTTGGTTCATCATTTTCTGGCTATCAAGTTTACCTGATGAGATTGTCATTTAACAAATCAATGCATATACACTAATACATTATCGCTTTTGAGCAGGTCACAATATCTCCTAGAGCAGGTAGGGAATTAGGGTATGTTCGGATGAAAACGGATAATATCAAATTTAAGGGAGGAATGCTAAGGTATGCAACACATTTTTGTGCTTATAGCATCATTAAGGACTAAGGAGTATCAATTGCCAAGAATGTTGGACAGGGTGAAAGATATTTAGGATTGCTGATTTTAGGAGCATCCTCTGTAATAAATTGTTATGATCAATTAATTAGCGGTCTACCTATTCAAGTGTCTGTTGTAGTGTTTTCTTACCACTCTAGTCTCCTGTGTATATTTTGCTGGACACTTATCTCCATTGTTTCATATTTGTTTAACTGTATACAGCCGACAGTCCCTTTTGGATCACATTACTGTTCAATTAGCACCGCGTGCTGCAGATGAACTTTGGTTTGGTGAGGGTCAGGTGAGCAGCCCGTCTTTCACACACATGAGAGTTTGGATCATATTCTGCATGCCTGGAAGACAGATGTGGTGCAATAGATACTCATTGCTATATAGAAGTCAAGTCCCATATTATTGAATCTCCTCAAGGGCACATTCAACCTACTTCTTAAAATGGCCATTCTAATCGTTTAACCTTCTTATATGTAAATGGAATTTTATAACCTCCCACAGTTTTTTAGACTTCGTAATCAAACTCATATTGGGGAGAAAGAATGGGAATAATTCAAAGTTCTGGTTTATGAAGTAAGCTAATAATTATGGTATTGGGGGAAGTTGTTGGTTTTATTCTGACATGTTTTAGATTGGTTAATATACTGGTAAAATTTTGTTGGCATCTTTTTATCTACAATAAGTCTAGGTTGTTCATATGGTTATTAAATATTTTATTTCAATTTTCAGCCCATGTTGGTGTTGCATATATTCAGTTGGTCATGACTGCTAAAATAATGCACTAATATGTTGATCGTTATCGCTATTATCATTTTATATTGACTCAACCATGAAGCTTTACGAGGCAAATTAAGGGCCTAGGTCATATAGTAATTTATGATGTTGAGAAGATTGTTTCTATTTGTTAGTTTGATTCAAGGACTCGTATGGGAATGGTTATTGGGTTGCCTTGCATGCACAATATATCCTTTTGTGGCTTGGTTTTGGAATATAACATTTAATTTCATTCTCAGTAGATTGATTACCACTTGAAATTTCCTTGATTATTTCAGTTGAGTACAATATGGGCTGAAACAGCAGACAATGCTAGGTTGGCAGCAAGGGCGTTTGTTCTTGGTGGTCTCTCAGAGAAGCATTATGGGATGTCGAACTTCTGGGTTGCAGATCGAATTAATGTATGAATACACATCCTTCTTTATTTCCAATTGTTTCTTGAAAGTATTTGGTAATCTCTGTGCTTACAATAGATATAATTGATATTGTTTTCTACTTTCTTCAAAATGATATCTTTGGTGTTCGGCCTAGTTTATTAAATTTTCTTACCTGAAGCTGTGCAACCTTCATTGAAGCCCTCTTCTCCTTTTACGACATAATAATTTTAATCTAATGCATCTATCTAGTGGAATGAATTATGAGATAGATTGATTGCATTTGTATCAGGAAATAGATTCAGAAACATAATAATTATATATGGTTTAATTATTTTATATCAGGAAATAGATTCAGAAGCATTGCGGATCTTGAACATGTGTTATGAGCGAGCAAAAGAGGTACTTCATTGCATTTAAACTACTAGCATTAATTTATTACAAATTCCCTTCAAATAACCGTTTTATAAGATTCATTATTTATTTATCTACTTTGTCTTTATACCAGATCTTACAGCAGAACCGGAAGCTGTTGGAAGCTGTGGTCGATGAACTTGCTCAGAAAAAAGAAATGACGAAACAAGAATTCTTTCATCTTGTCGAATTGCACGGCTCACTTAAGCCAATGCCACCCAGTATACTTGACATTAGGGCAGCCAAGCGAGCTCAGTTCCAAGAAATGATGATGAATCAGAAAGTAGAGATTACAAGTAAAACTTCATAACCAAAGACCCTACAACTTGGAGCAGTATTACTATTTATAATGGGAGCAGCAAAGGGCATAGCTGAAATTCCTCAAAAGAAAAAAAAAAAAAAACATTTTTGTAGTATTGTTTTCAGCTTAAGAAAAGTTTTAGTTTTGCCTTTCCTTCCCCTGAAATTCCATTGTAATCAAAATTACGAACAAAGATTTGATTATTTATTCTTATAATATAAAGTCAGATCTTTCACTTTATTATGCCTAATTGTTTCTCAATTTCATTTCTTAAAAACGTTTTTTTTTGTTTGAGATAAGAATCATTTTCATTTCTTAAAGAGATTGGGATTACAAACGCACAGGTAGACCCGTACACCGCTACATGATTAGCTACAATACCGAAATATTAATCTATGAGCCAACAAACCCCTTCCCCAACAAACAAACCCAGTGAAATCTCATTACAATTCAAATAAATCTCTATACCCAAACATTTAAATGAGAATTCAACCCAAACTAGAACTTATACCATAAATAAACTACGTACCTACCAAACAAATTACAAATAAACTCACATTCCGTGAGAGTTGAACCTAAGACCTCTTGGTCTAGATAGGCTGGAACTAAGAGTCCAGTACTCTACCACTACTGGATTTGAACCACGGTAACCTTAGTAAAAAAAGAAATATATACAGGAAAAACATTTGGTAACAAATTCCAAATTTAAGTGTGCAATCTGGTTATGATAAAGCGTGGTAAATTCCAAACCACCTCAATCTTTAAAAAATAAAAATTAAAGTAAAAAAAAAAAAGTAACTGCAACTACGCACGTTTCTGGAAAACTGCCCGCCACGCCCTGTGACACGTTCATGAACCAACTTCTATTCTTCAGTATTAATTCATTCTTCCTGAAGCAAAACCCTAGTTTTGTTTAGTTTCATTCAGGGCTATGAAAAAGTCTCAACCTTTTACTAGAAAAATGAACAACTCAAACAACATGGAGTCTTCCTGGGGTTTCTATTGCACTTGTTTTCTGATTCTAGCTGCCATGATTGGCTCTGTTGAAGCTTCCAAGCAGTTCACTGTTGGTGATCATAAAGGTTGGCAGCAGCCTGGTGCCAACGACTCTGCCTTTTACAGCCACTGGGCTTCAAGGAAAAGGTTTCATGTTGGAGACTCTCTTTGTAAGTATATAAATATATATGACTCTTTCTTTTTACTTTTTCCATAATAAGTGTATATATGGAAAGTTTTGAAGAATTTGTTTTTTTTGGTGCAGCTTTTGAGTATCAGAATGACTCAGTTCTTGTTGTGGAGAAATGGGATTACTATCATTGCAACACAAATAAACCCATATTTTCGTTTACAGATGGGAACAGTACTATTGTCAACCTTGATAGGCCTGGACTGTTCTACTTCATTAGTGGAACCGTACATCACTGCAGAAGTGGTCAGAAATTGCTCATTAGGGTGATGGGTTTGCATCAGAAACCAGATCAATCTCCGCCTTCGGTTGCAGCTCCACCTGCGGCTGACATAGCACCAGGGCCACATCATAGTTCAGGCTTAGTGGTTACTGTCACACTTAGTTCAGTCTTTGTGGCTCTTATGGTCACAGTTATTATCTTGGTATGATTTGCATTTTGCACCAATAATATCCTATTTCCTTGCTTTATTTTTAGTCATCTAGTTTTACTTGTTCTAGTGACAGATTCCTGATGTTGGAATTCTCTGTCTCATTACGTTAGACTCATATTGCTATTTCTAGTGGTTATTACTATTTGTATTTGAATTCAGCATTTAACATGATGATCTTCTTCATACTTATAGTTTGTTTTTGAGGGTTCATTTTTACAGCCAAAGGAAAAAAAAAAAACAGAGAAAGAAAATCCTAAGTTTTGTAATCAATGCTATATATATATGTTGTGGGAGATACAGTCAGTTTTGAAACATAAGGAAATCAAGACTCTTATTGTAGGACTCTGGCTATTTGTAGGTCCTTAAGGAACAAGGAAAGAACTCGGGCCAATCCAGTGATGAAAATGAGGGTCCATGATAATGACAAAGGCCCTGTTTCTTGGAAGCATTTGCAAAGCTTCCCCTTTCATTTCACTGAATGTTTCACATTTTTTTAGGAATTAAAAAAAAGTATGAAAAGTTGTAAAACTGTTAAGGTTCTGTTTATTCAATGAACAATATTGCACAGAGTATTGGGTTCTTCGTTTCTGGAGTTTGAGCCAGTAGGAAAAGCCTAGTTAGATCATTGTTGCAGATTATGTTTTCTCCTCCAATTAGTTTTTTTGGCCACCGTTCGGGTTTTAATTAGTAGAATTGAGATAACAAACCCTGGCATCTTTGTGGTTGGGGTTTTCAACAGCGCAGCCATTGATACTATATATGAGATTGGACCCTACTTCACCGAGTTGCCCTGATAATGTTATGAACTAATTTTTTCTGATAAAGCCGCTTACCGCTTGATCCAACCCATTGTTATTGGTATTTGACATGTAAATGTGGGCTACACGATGTTCCTTGGACCTGGCCCGGGTTCTTCTAAACCAAAGCAAATCCTATACTTTTTTTTTTAATTATTTTATTTTATATTATTTTGTGGGGGTGAAAACCTCTATTTAAATTTTTACCGTCAATTTATGGTCGAGGTTTTCATTTTCAAAGCCATGGGTAATGTGAGCGCAGCCATGGGTAGTATGAGATTAGAGCCTGCTATGCTTCACCGAGTGCAAGAGATCGAATTTCCGAATTGCCCGAGGATGTTATGAATCGTATCCTCTTTTTCTTGCCTGCCAAGGAAGCAGCTCGCACAAGTATCTTGTCCAAGAACTGGCTCTCCCTATGGAATTCGCTTCCCATCTTTAATCTGTGTACCAAATCACTGCCTGGAAGAAATAACCTGCTCAAACATGATTGTGCTAATTTCGGTGCCAACGTCGACGAGTACTTGAATCATATCGACAAGTCTTTGCAAAAGGTCCGCGACCATAAGGTACTGATTCGAAAATTTCAATTGGATTTGTTCCAGTGTGAGGAAAAACATGCTTTACGGATCAACAAGTTTATCGAGTTGGCAACCAAAAATTGTGTTAAGGAATTAACACTTCACACGATTCGTCATAATCCGTGTCCTAGGCCTAGTTTGCCATTGGCTATCTTTGAATCCTGTTCTTTCACCGTTCTTGATTTAGAAGGCTGTGACTTGATGCCAGCATTGTCCAAATTAGATAAGTATCCGAAATTCCCTTGTCTGCGAGAGCTGTCTCTTTCCGATGTTAAATTAGAGGAACAAATTTTACAAAAACTGTTAGCATGTTGCCCTATGCTAGAGAGGTTTGTTCTTAGTAGTTGGTCTCTGGAGCATCTTCTCCTTCGCAACCTTCCAAAGCTTAAGATTGCTGATATTTTGGGACCTCGAAGGGTTGAGATCCAAGAGCTTGACTGTTCTACTTTTGGCATTAATACAGCACTCGATCTGCGTCTGGTTTCCTTTGTTAATCTGCACAAATTAGGCTTATATACCGTCTTCACCGAAAAAACCATTCAAGATTTGATTGATAATTCCCCTCATCTCGAGACCTTGATCTTGTCACCCAATAATACCATGGAAAGTCTTAAAATTTCCAGCCAGCAACTCAGGCATTTATACTTGGACAAGTTGTACCATTTCGGCCAGGTTGAAATTGATGCTCCAAATCTTGAACAGTTTAACTCTTATATAGACGGTGGCAAACTCCATAATCCATGTCCAACCTCCATTGTCGTCGCCACCACATGGCCCCAACTAGAGGCTACAATTTGTCTAGTTGGCAATCAATCTTTTCAGGACTTGAGGAACTACTTTCAACTCTTCAAACACAATGTTGTGCGTATAAATGGTTTCTTCGACGTGGTACGTTCTAAATTAGCAGCTTCTAAATAATTTTCCTAGTGTAATTAATTTTGTGATTAATTAACATATACTTATCCATTAATCTCCTTTTTCACGTCATTTTTTATGTATCATGTATCGAAGAACGATTCAATTGTGGCACAATTAGGAGACGATCCAATACATCTTGACAGACTAGAGCTCCGATATTCCAGTTCGTTATTTGATTACGCAGCTGTCTTGGACTACTTCCTTAGGCTTTTTCAACCAATTGAAATTTCTGTAACCGCAATCCAGGAATCCAGCACTGAATTCACAAAGGTAATAATTCGGTATGGGAAGTTTTTATAACTCTTTCTCTTGATGAATATATACTTAGTGGCTAATGTCAATTTATTAAGACCAGCTAAACTGTGACATTTACGTGATACATGATGATGAATTGCAGTTCTTACTTGTCAAGTTTCTTACAAGGGTCGAGAATCCAGTCTGCTGCAGCAATTGTCGTGTCAAATGTTGGAGGCACTATCTTGAAAATGTCAAAATTCGCTCTGGCTATGACTTGGCTTCACGATCAGTTGAACCATACCGGCAAGTGGTTTTTACTCTGAATTGGATGAAATATATCTAAGGCAAAGAAAAAAAAATATTGGAGTCTAGCCAAAGTTAATAGCGAAAAGCAAAATGTATGAGTTTTGGTTGTGATCTTCGATTTCTATAAGACATCATCGATTGTCACAATAATCCAATATGATCCTATTTCTTTGCTTTGTTTCAGTCAGCTATTCTCTTTGTTCCATGGGGACAGATTCCTGAATCCTGATGTTGGAATTCTCTTTCTCATTATTTAGTTATATTATACATTAGACTCATATTGTCTGTTGGATTATGGATTATTCTGATGCCTGCTATTTCTAGTTGTTATTACATTTGTATTTGAATTCAGCATTTAACATATGATCTTCATATTAATAGTATGTTTTTGAGGGTTCATTTTTACAGCCAAAGGAAAAACAGAGAAACAAAATCCTAAATTTTGTAATCTATGCGCCTATATATATTGCGGGAGATAATCAAGACTCTTATTCGAGCAATGTCAAATTATGATCTGACCGAACCAATCTCGAACTTGGGCGGACAAAGAGTTGCTGGTGATATCTGTTCTTGTTCCAAACCGCCTTCTGAGCCACCAATGTTTAACAAACGCGCCGCCTAGACAAATGAACACGATTACCAGACTCCCAGCGCTTATGGCCATTAAAGTATCATTCATCCACCCAGTGTCTTGCCCTTGTGGAACAACAACCCTTACGGCTGCAACATAAGCTGTTGCAGTGAATGCCAGAGACACCCACATGATCTTGTGCGTAATCACTAACAGTTCCTTGAGCTTTTTTGTCTTGAAGGGGACAATGCTGACTAAAACAATGACATTACAAAGTGAAGAGAACAAGGCAACATTGTTGCTCATCATGAAAACCTTGAATGCTGTCGTTTTGGCCGATATCGAATTCCCTTTGAACACTCCATCCTGGAAAACACTTCCAGGAGGATTTATACCAGCTGAAAATGTCACAGTGGCGATCAAGATAGAAATCACCACAATCGTGTTCTTAGCATTTTGCAATTCGGCTATGTATATCTCTTCATCTTGCCTTTGCTTCTGGGGGTTATTACTTATGCGCTGTTCTTCATCTTGCCCTGTTTGATTAGATAATGGTTTTGTCTCAACTGTAGGGACGTCTGCAGGATTCTGGTTATTAGGCCGCTCGACATTGAGAGCATGAAGTAGGATCTCTGAAATGCTTGATGAAATTCGATTGTTAATGTTACGTTGGTTCAACTCGATGCTTCTTTTGCAACCAAATGAACGCATTAATTTCACTACCAGTTGTTTATTTTCTACGCCTGGTGTTGCAGCCAGCTCAAAGATGTCAAGTGCTGTTTGTCCTTTGCCATTAGTAATATTGATGTCCATTGTTGTTGCTGCATTAATGATGTACGGCACCAACTGAAATAAATTTGCATGTAAAAACTTTCAGTAGATAGTTCATCGTCTAAAGTCCCTTTATGCCTCTAAACTTGTCTCACTTTTTGCCCCTAAACTTTAATTTGGGCCCCCTAAACTTGCAATATGAGGACATGTTAGTCCCTCTCAAACGGTATCGTGGACCAAAAATTTCACGTGGCAATGCCACGTTGGATCAAAATGCTGCCACGTCAGCAATATTGTTTGAGAGGGACTAAAATGGCTTCAAATTGAAAGTTCAAGGGGCAAAATGTCCAAAATTAAAGTTTAGGGGGCAAAACGTCAAAATCATACAAGTTCAGAGGACAAAAAGAGCATTAAGTCGGATGGAAATCCCCTGCCCCAAGTTTTGTGCCCCACTTCATGCCCCATTCACCAAATCATGCCACATGTCCCTGTGTTATACCTTGTTTGTTTTTAAGTTTTAACAAGTAATATTTATACAAAAAAATAAAATAAGAAACCCATATAAACACCAGGTTTAGCCCCAAATTAACAATAAATAATTAAGTCAGAGGATTTTCGTTCCATTAAGTCATAGTTCATCCTGCAGATCATAAAGGTTACAATACAATTGGAAATAACTAAAAGCAAACAGAACAAGAACCAACCTGGTAGTTTTTCCTAGTGACTGCAAGATGTAATATGGTGTTACCATATCGGTCTTGCTCGTTGAGAAGTTCTATTAAACAAGAAAATTGTGCCAAGAACACGAATGCATTTAACTTGTTGAATTTTGCAGTAAGGTGAAAAATTGTTTCACCATCAGACGTGGGATGTCGAAGAGTAGTCGGATTGGTTAAAATGAATGCTTCCAGGACTGCAACATGACCATTGATCACTGCTAGATGTATAGGATTGTGACCATCGTTATTTAGTTTTGAAACCAGATCGGAATCAACGTTCAGAATCATTTTTGTCATCTCCAAATTTCCTCTGCTAGAAGCACAGTGCAATACATTAGACCTGTTTTGGTCTGTTTTTCTACCAAAGTTTGGTCGTACTCGTAGGATCTCCTTTACAACATCTGCAGCATCATGAGCATAATAAGGTGAGAAAAAAAATGTATGGAATCAATAATGGTGAAATTAATCAGGGTCCAATTAATCTTTTAATTATATATACTGGTGTGGTTTCTTGATAGGGCCAAATGTAGAGGAATGGAATGAACAGAATCTTCCTCAAATTTCATTAGCGAGGGCTGATTCAACATGTACTTGACAGCTTGGAGCTGCCCTTGGCTGCAAGCTATTGAAAATCCGCTCTGGTTTTCGTTGTTGAGCTTCAAAGCCACACAAGGATTGTGGTCCAAGAGCAGCTCCATGACTTGAACATTCCCCTGGTAACAAGCCTCATGAAATGGGGTCTCCCGCTTCTCATTCTCTGCATCAACCAATTCACCATGCATCCTTATGATTTCTCTCACCATCTCAGTGTTCCTAAATCTTACTGCAATGTGTAAGATCGTGTTAGAAAATTCATCTCGTTGTTCCACAACTCTTCCATTTTCATGAACAAGCAAATTGCTCAAGGAATGCAAATCATTTTTTGCAATTGCTTGTAAGAGAGCAGAATCCATTAGCATCATAAGCTACAATATGAGAATTAGTTGGATTTGGGGAACACTTTAACTCTTGAATTGCCTTAGATGCCCCATTAAAAATCCAGTCAAGGGGCAGGGGACCTTCCAGGAAATTTTCCCTCATTCCAGCAACTTCCTTCATAATTCCTCTGCATCTTCAAGGAAGACCTCTCACTCTAAGCCAAAACTTTTACACTACCCTACAAATTCTTAGTATTGAATGATTTCAAGAAAAAACACGTTAAATTTTGACCTGAACCTATGTCGATTTCGTTGAAGTTAAGATGCTCTTTTGACATGACACACTACAAACCAAAAGGTTCCATTGTATGATTCATCATCGTTAAAAGTTAAAAAGAAAACATTGGACTAATAGATTAACACTTAACAGAAACGAAACACATATTGTGGCATTTTGAGGTATATGTGTATGTATAGTTTACAAATCGGTCACAACTAACAAGAAATTTTCCAAGGTAGTGAACAAACATACATTTGATATACTGCCTCGATTGCATAGGCTGTTATGAAAAAAGAAAAAAAAATCTTGACTTTTTCCTATTGAAAATTTCAACCTACCGAATGATAACCTAGGTGTCGAGAACTCGCCAAGTCTGAATTGAAAGAAGCTATCTTGTCCCACTCCCCAAATTTGGGGATATGTGCAATCTCTTGTTTCTTTTCTAAAGAAACTGCACCAATCGGTTTGAGGTCTGCAATCTCAATTCCATTTTGTAAAGAAATGATCCTTTTTGTTCTAAGTTCGGTAGCCTCTTTTCCCCTTTTCTGCTCTTCTTTTTCCCTATTTTTCTGTTCTTTTCTCCACTTCAATTTTCGCACCCTGTGTTCAACCAGCTTCACAGTTAGAGCAATAAAAGCTGTTCCCAGAGTTCCTCCACATGTAGTCAGCAATGCCACGAACACCCATTTCTCTTGATGATCATGTGGAACCGTCACCCATGCAGCTGCAACATAAGCTGTAGCCATGAAAGCCACAGCCACCCACATTGCCCTGTGAGCAAAAACTAGCAACCTCATCTGTGGTTTCCTCCTGAAAGGCACGATGCTGACTAGAACGATCACTATGCAAAGAGATATGAACAATGCGATGTTGTTGCTTAGCACAAATACTTTGAAAGCCGTCGTTTTACCTACTACTGACATTCCTCTAAATGGACCTTCTTGGTAAACACCTCCAGGAGGGTTTACACCTGACGCATAAGACACGGTTGCCACTAAAATGGCCACCAACGTGATTGTATTTCTAGTATTCTGCAACGCCTCTTTATATGTCTCATGGTGCCTGTCTTGGCGGGAATTATGCATTTCAATCAGCTTTTCACGTCGTAGCATGCTTTGACGTCTCAAGTGTTGTGCATTTTTCTTGATATGTTTCCGGGGTTTACTTGCATTTGGCTTCGGAGAGGAATATCTTTCTCTACGAACTGAAGAAGTAATTGTCTTCAAGGAAGAGGAATGATCATTTTCAGATGAATCAGATGAATCATCATCGTTCTCGTCATCAGCTTCTTCAGGTTTCTCTTCCACTCTTGATTGGGTGGTCGCCATGATCGGTGCAGGCAGATGCTCTGTTGCATTATCTTGACCTTGAGATGAATCATCATGAGCATCAACTTGTTCATCGGGTTTCTCTTCTTCTCTGGATGGTAAAACCCATGCAGGCAAATCCTCTGTTACTGGGATATTGTTGTTATTATCTTGGCTTTGCTCTGATTCTTCTTCAGTAGCAGAGTGATGAAACACTAGATCTTCTAGTTGATGAATAATTAGTTCTTCACTTGTCTTACCACCAGCTTTCTTTATTACATCTATAAGAGTATAAGTTTCTGGAGAGTCTTCCACATGATTGAGGATGTCAAGCACTGTTTGCCCACTATTGTTCTTGGAATTTATACTTACAACCCAGTTTCTGATGTACAAGATGGATTGTACTAACTACATTAAAAAAAAAAGAAATATCAGAATTAGAAATAACTATAGCTAGTCAGAAAAATGAACTTGTGGGTAGTATGTAAATTTGAAGTAAGGATTTCTTTCTTATTTTAAAATTACTCACTAACAATATATGGTAGTATATAATTGATTGACACAGTCAATTCATTGATATTATAAGCCCTTATATAATGTCCTAATGATAATATTCACCTACTACTTTTCAAGATGTTCCCAAATCAATATTTTATTTAGTCAACGAATCATTTTATGGGTAGAATTTAAGTCTACGGATGAACAGATTTTAGCACGGGTCTAATCTAGTAATGTCTGAACCCAATTATGGTCCTACCTTAAGCCATTTAGTCAACCCTTTGTCGAAAACAGAGTATGAATGTGGATGCATGAAATGGTCCAACGAAAGAACTAAGAAAGAGAGCCGTTGCTTACGTGGTAGTTTCCTCTAGAGACTGCTACGTGCAACACGGTGTCGCCAGATCGATTCCGGCGATCGAGAAGCTTGGAGGCATGGGAATAATCCTGCGACAGTAACATGAAAATCTCATATCGGTCGAATTTGGCAGCAAGATGAAACACATTGTCACCGTCCTTGAGCGTCGACGCCTGAAAAGAAACCGGTATTCTTGACAAGAATTCCTCAACCACCGCAACACGCCCACAAATCACCGCTAAATGAACTGGAGTGTACCCATCCCTGTTATGTTTCAAAGCAAGGAATCTATCAAGGCTCAACAACATTTTGGTTATGTCCATATCTCCCATACTTGAAGAATAATGCAGTAATGAAGATCTGTGCAAATTAGTTTTTGCAGCCAAAGTTGGACGCACTTGCAATATCTTCTTCACAAGATCTGCACCATCAAAATAGTAGGGTTAATGGGGTTTAAATTTTTTTTTTTTTTAAAAAGATTATAATATGAATTATAATTTATACCGGTGTGGCCTCTTGGGAGGGCTAAATGTAGAGGAACAGAGTGAATAGCAGTCTCCTCAAATTCCATCAGCGCCGACATATCTAACATTCGATCCACTGCTTCAACGAACCCATGGCTGCAAGCCAGAGAAAATATGCTCTGGTTTTCGCTGTTCAACTGGTAAGCCATGTTAGGATTGCTGTCCAAGAGGAGAGTGAAGACATCGAGGTTCTTTTGGCGACAAGCTTCATGTAATGGAGTCTCTTGCTTCTCATTCTCAGCTTCAAGTAATTTATGGTTTAACCTAATAAGTTCTCTCACCATTTCAACCTTTCCCTGTCTGACGGCGAGGTGTAAAATGGTGTTGGACTCTTCATCTCTTTGTTCAAGAATATTTCCTTTATGCTGATAATCTAGTAAATAACTCCTCAAAGCATTCAAGTCATTGTTCGAAATTGCTTGTAAGAGCCCAGAATCCATTCCTAATTATAAGTTATAACGCTGCAAGCAATATTGGAATCAAAAGCAAAGATTAATTAGTGATCAAGTTTTAAAAGCAAAAGTAGAATAAACAAGTAGTTCATGTGATCTTATTACCTGAATCTTGCAATCTGCTGGGTTTGTGTTAGAAAAAGTGTTCCACTTTGATCATAAACACCATATTAATATTCCTTTTCAGATATAGCCTGATGGTGGAGAAAAAAAATTGCCTGGAATGTCTCATAATAAAAACCCAGTCTCTTCGAGCTCTCTTGCCTTCATCCTTCCTCTCATGTTCTAGGAAGACAACCGTCATCCTTACTTTCATCAAGTTGCACAAGTATATATTATATAATAATATATTAACTTTCCTCGAAAATATATAAGTGGGATACGACGAGTTGACCAAAACTTTGTTTCCTCGAAATATATATAAGTCTAAACTTTACACATTATATAATCATTCAATTATTTATTGGACATAAAAAAAATTTACATTGACATTACATTAATCAATATATCAAATTGTCCTCTCTCAATCTAGTATAGCATTATGATGATGATAAGATAATATTTGCTTTCCATCTTTATAGGCTCATAAATTACTTACAATCCTAAAACTAAGCCGCCAACTTTTTTTTGTTTGGCTTTTCTAATAGAAAATGAGAGAGGGTTTTCATTCATTGACTGCGATGGAATTGGAAGCTCTATATTTTTAAGCATTGAAAATTAGACTGACACTGTAAAGAGGAAAACTCAATAGGACTGTTTGGCTACAAGTTTCGGTCAAACCTTTTTTTTTTTTTTCCATATTCTAGATTTTCCTTTCTTGGGCTTTCAAATCCTGAAGAACTAAAGAATGGGCTTTAAGCTTTTTAAACTTTGAACTGAAAGATTCTAAAAGCACAAACCCAAAACATAAGCCCCAAACAAAGCCCAAACCTAACTCCTAATAATCCTAAAATCCAATACCCGTTTATATATTTTCCTTGTGATTTTCTTCTTCCGTTTGTTTTCACTCTGCACTCTGCAGCCGATTCTTCCTCGGTGGAACGCAGCATTCAAATCCTCGTTGTAATGTTCGATTTAGAAACAGGTTTACCATGGAAGAAAAAGAACCATCATCATCAAAATCAAGATCCAAGAAGTCTAAGAAGCAAAAAGAAGCGATTAAACGAGTGCCAGAAAGCCCTGAAGCGAAGCAGGAGAATATACAAGTAAAAATCCAAGTTTTCCAAGACCAACAAAAAAAAATTCCTCCTTTGGTTGCCTATTTCCCATCTGGCTACAACCCCAATCCTCAAGAGGAAGAAGATGGACCCAACAACAACAGCAAGCGACCAAGGGTCAAGGTTTATAGAAACATGGCTCAAAATAAGCATAATAGGCTGGAGGTTGTGGTTAGCCCAAATGGGTCCAATGTGGATTTTGTTGGATCAAGTTATCGTGGTGAGGCAGCTGCTGCACAATTGTGCAGGTACTCGCTCGGGGTTCTTGATAAGGAGTCTGGGACTCTCAAGATCGTTCCTATTGCTTCTAATAAGGTAATAACTACTGTTTTGTATTATTGAATTGAACTAATGTAACCTTCTTTTTTGGTTTGTATTTCAAAAACCATGCTGAATTGTTACTTGCTTAACTTGTTTGTATACTATTGGTGATGTTATGCTTTATGTAGTTTTGTTCCTTCTAACTTTCTGTTAATATTTGTTGTTGTTGTGTTTGGTTGATAATGAAGTAAAATTGGAGACTTGAGTTGATTCACTTGTTCAGCTTTTGGTTGTTTAATTAGGGTTTATATGGAAACAGCAACCTTAAAAAATGTGTTTTATGTGTACCTATAAATAGGGATAATTTGTGGTTCATTTTTGGCTGGAGCTAGTTTGCTTATTCATCCTTATATTATTGATAGAGGATGAAGGGGTGGGTGGGAAGTAATGGAAATTGTTTTGATTGATGTTGAAGTCTGAATGGAGATATTCAATTAATTTGTTGTCTTTCATGATTCAATTGTAGATATTTAGATTAGAACCAAGAGTTAGAGGCTTGGAGACTGCTAAAAAGGATGATTTAGATTCAGCAAGGACTGAACTTACAGCTGAAACCAAGGAGGACAAAATGGGAGAGCTTACTGCACTTTATGGAACAAAGAAGGATAGAAAGAAGGTTTGTCCTTTCTCATTTCTGAGAGTTTAAAGTAGAATTTGTTCGGTTTTCCCTTGCTCCATAGGTGTTTGATTGGCTTATTTTACATTTTCACTCAATTGGAACCGACATTATCTCTGGCTGGTTTAGTTTAGTACAATTAACCACAGGTTTCAATAACTTATGTATAACATTTGAATTTTTGAATAATATGCAGAGGAAGGATCTGCTTGCTTTGAAAAAGGAAGTTGATCCTGAATCACAAAAGTCCTTGGACAAAAAGATTGAGCAAGTTGCCTTCAACAAGGAGGCTCTGGGGGACACCATTGCCCTCATTGCTCGTAATATCCCTCCACATGACTCCTCCGCTACTTCACCCCAAGATGCTTATCCGTTGGACCAGATTATTCTCAAGGGAGACTGGGAGTTTCTTGAAGAAGATATATATAGGCTTTGGCAAGAAGGAGGAGAAGTATCGAGCAATGCTTATCCAACTTTTGTTTGCAACAGGATTAAGAAATTGGAAGCCATCGAGGTAAGGTGTCAGGAAGACTAAAAATGTTTTTGCCTAAAAGGTTTCCATAATTTGAAAGCATGCTATACTTGTTGGAAAATAATAAAAAATACAGGCTTCTGAAACCTCTAATCCTTAAATGGACCCCTGATAATGTATTTCATGATGCCATTGCAGGATGAAGACGAGAAGTGGAAGCTTGCATGTCTTTTTTCATTTATCACTCATCTTCTGAAGTTCAATGATCAGTGCAAAGTGGATAGAGTTGCTTCTGCAAAGAACCACAAGATTCCTAACGTACTACTCCAGAGGTTTCATTCCATGTTTGCTGCTGATCAAGAGTCAAAAAGTCGGTCCCCTGACCAAATTAACCGTCTAATAAGTTATGTCTTGGTGCTCACTTTACATGCTGATCAATTTCGAACTGACCCAAGAGATATAGCTAAGGATCTAAAAATGAGTCCAATAAATTTGAGAACTCACTTTGAAAATTTGGGGTGCAAACGCATACATGAGAAGACTGGTGTATATGCTGCTACCCTTCCTGTCCCTCTAAAATTCCCTTCTGAAAATTTGAAGCGGAAGCGGAGACGCTAGACAGATCAACTGTTCTAGTGCAAACAAGACAGATCAACTGTTGTGTATGTTATCTAAGCAATGCAGCTTCCAAACATCAAATGCAGGTGGTTTTTGTGTTTGCTAGCTAGTACTATTTTTTGAGAGGGTGAGGAAATTTTGAAGCAAAGATGGGAATACTCATTTATTTAGAGTTTATAAAGTGTAGTGCAACTTTATTTTGAGATTATAATATATACTGCTCATAAGATAGTTGTTATCATTTCTTTTTCCAGACCTCTTGGTTTTTTTATCTTTTCTTTCCCACTCTTTATATTCTGGTCATGGTCGAATTATAAGTTTCTTTTTCGAAGTATTAAGAGTTTGTATAAGAAACCAGATGTAACCTTATAAAAGACAATTCAACTTGTTTCAAATTCTCTGTTTTGCCCTTTATAATGTCCAGATGTAACCTTAAAATGTAAAGATATGAAGGGCACTTCCCATAATCACTTAACAGTTAACAACAAACAATTCAACGTGCAAGAGCAAACTCACCTATGAACAAATTTGACCTATAAGATATATAGCACTAGGCCCTTTACAATTAACCTTGAACTAGTTTGCACTTCAAATTGTTAACTTGGTGCATGGAATGGAAGAGAAAATCTTGAGCCTTCAATATGAATGATAGCCTTGGAGGTTGGAACTCTCCATGTCTGAATTGAAGGAACCTAGCCTTTTCATTCTGAGATCCTCAAGTTCTTTTCCTCTCTTTTGTTGTTCTTTCCTCCATTTCAACTTTCGTAACCAATGTTCAACCAGCATCACAGTTAAACCGATGAAAGCTGTTCCTAGAGTTGCCCCAGTTGTCGATAGTAATGCCACGAGCACCCATCTTCCATGATCATGAGGCATGGTCACCCATACTGCTGCAACATAAGCCGTAGCCATAAACGCCACTGCTACCCATAGGACTTTGTGAGCAATCACTAAGAGCCTCATTTGTGCTTTTCTTTTGAAAGGTATGATGCTAACTAGAACAACAACTATGCATAGAGATGTGAACAATGCAATGTTGTTGCTCAGTAAAAAAACTCTAAAAGCAGTTGTTTTACCTGCTACTGACTTTCCTTTATGCGGTCCTTCCTGGTAAACCCCTCCGGGAGGGCTTACGCCTGCTGTGAAAGACACGGTTGCTACCAAAATGGCTACCACTGTGATAGTGTTTCTGGTATTTTGAAGTGCCTCGCTGTACATCTCATGTTGCTTATTCTGGCGAGAATGAGCCATTTCATTTAGTTCTTGGCGTCGTCCCTTGCTTAAACGCATTAGGCCTAGCCCATTAGAAATTAAATTCTCCTTGTTCCTTGATAAGGAAGATTCTGGTTCTTCTGATGTGTTAGTATTACATTCCTCAACTTCACTGGTTTTCTTGGCTTTATCTTGGAGCAGCTTAAAGAGTAGGATTTGTGCATTCCCCTCGGCTTGTTTAAGGATGTCAAGTGCTGTGAGTCCTTTCAAGTTTCGAGAATTAACCTCGATGGTTGTCCTCCTGATCAAATACTCCACTATCTGAAATAAAACTAGTATTTCTTAAGTTCAATTATGTCATCTCTAAAAAAATGCAAGGACCACAGAGACAGAGATGGAACAGAGCAATTAACATAGGACCATAACATGGGGTTTATAGTGCAAAAAACAGAGTTAGAACAGAGTACTTAACAGAGGATCATACTTCCACAAATATTGTAACAGGCTTCTTTTGTCTATGTTTCTTGTTCTATATGAATCATCCTATTTGCAAATTGAGTAATAGTAATTTTCAATTATCATGTTAAGTGTTAACCATCTGAAATTCTAGTAAAGATTGACTACTTTTCTGGGCTATGACTTATGAGCCGCAGGAAGAAGAAATTTAGACAACAGCATACCCAAAAAAGCTAGAAACATGCTATTTACATATATTAACCCAGACAACCAAATATTCTTAGATAATAGGCATAGCTATAACCAAATTTGTGTGAATATCAATGGAAAAGAAAAACTAATTATATCAAATCTATTCCTAACCTGATAGCGTCCTCCATAGGCTGCAAGATGCAAAATGGTGTTACCATATTGATCTGGACAGTGGAATAGATATGTATCAGCAAAAACTTGCACCAAATACACAAAAGCATCATAGTGATTGTATCTCACTAGCAAATGGAAAACTGTCTCTCCTTGTTTTGTGAGATACTGAAAAGATGTGGGTGCCATGGACAAGAATTCTTCAAGTATTGCAGCTTTCCCATTCATTGCTGCCAAGTGTAATGGTGTGTAACCATCATTACTGAATTGTACAGCTATATCTGAATCAAGCTGCAGTAGCATCTGTGTTATTTCCCGGTGGCCTTTACTAGAAGCAGAGTGCAAAGGAAATTGACCATTCTTGTCAATCTTTTGAGCAAAGTTTGGGCACACATCTAGTATTTTCTTGACAACACCTGCAATACAAATAAAATATTTTCACTGATTATGCCAAATAGAGCATAAATTTTTTAAAGGAAGAAATTAGCCTAAAGAAGTACATGTGGCATACCGGTGTGTCCTCTAGATGCAGCCACATGAAGACAGTTTTGATCAATACCATCTTCTTCCAATTCGCGCAGCCACGGTTGATTCAAAAGAAGCTTGACAACTTTGAGATGACCATTGCTGCAAGCCATGAAAAATGGACTCTCATTCTGATAGTTTAGCTTACAAGCTACCCAAGGATTGGTGTTAAATAGAAGCATTACAATCTTAACATTGCCTTGGCGACAAGCCTCATGCAGCGGAGTCTCTAACCGCTGATTCTCTGCTTCAACCATGTTTGGACATAAGTTGATTATTTCAGTCACCATTTCAATGTGCCCAAATTTTGTTGCAAGATGTAGCACCGTGTTCAAGGAACTTACTGTTCTTTGTTCAAGTATCGCTTCATTACTAGTAACCAAATTGATGAAAACTTCAATTTTGTTTCCTGTGATTGCATCTAAAAGCTCTGGATCCATTTTTTAAGTCTCTAAGACACTGCTATAAGTTTCTCAAAAGGAAACAAGAAAAAAGGCCCCCTGATAATCAACTATGAATTCATTAATTAATATATGATTGGAACTTGAAGATTCTTTCATTTTTTGGTACTGATAGTGAGAGTCCAAAGACTAGATAATTTTTTTCCTATATAAGTTTACTTGGTCTTGATATATTCTTTGGTAAATGGTAACTACTTTGACTTCCTCAACTTTCAAGTTCTTTCAAGGCATTTAAATGCCTTCTTCCCAGCATCTTCAAGGAAAAAATGGTGAGGAAAATTTTCCATAACAGGAATTGACAGTCTTCTTATTTTCTTAAGAAAAGGCTACTTTAATTAGTTATCATAATAACAAGTTGTTTTCAAACTGGCATGGCATCTTAACTTTTAAAATTTAGTTCAGAGTTCCTACATTTGAATTTTGACTAAAATTAAACTTAAGAAATTGGAGTGAATTTTCTTCATCCTTATTAATTCTCCCAAAACATAAAATATAGTTGGCCTTCTCAAGATAAACCAGCTTCACCTCTAGGAACCTGTCCTCAAACAGAAGATTGTGTGTTGCAATTTACACTGCCAATCGTCCAACAACAAAAAAAAATACACTGCCCCAATCTCTGTTCAAATAGAATTAATTTAAGGGTAATTATTTGATACACCGGCGATGTAAATTTTGGACTCCACAAGCGGGTTGTGGAGTTGACACATGTCTATTTTTTTAATTAATTAAATTTTAAATATTTCAATCTAGTCCTTAGAGAACACATGTCACCCTTCAGGACCCGCTTGTGTAGTCTGCTAAATTCCACTGACGGTGTATTGTATAATTTACCTTAATTTAATCCAAAATGTTTTTGTCCTTATCAAAAATTTTTTTTTCTTGTAAATTAGATTTTTTTAATAAATTGTGTAAATTTTTTATATACTAAAAATTATAACGGGCCCAAATTGGGCTGAGAGACCTAATTCATTTATATATATAGTAATACGTAGTATAAATAAATAAAATATAAAAGCCAGAATTGGGCCTGGCCCAATTAGTGAGAAAGAGCCGTTACAGATAAACGCGTCTCGCGTTATTAAGACGCGATTTACACCGCCTTAAAGTTTCTAACAATAAATACTCTCCATAATTCTGCCGTTGGTTCTAGGTTCAAAGAAAAGAAACAGAGGGCAAGAGCGCGAAATTAGAATTATTTTGCTCTATCGGCCGCCATGGGGACTCTCGGTTTCTGCTTCTTTAAAGGTATTTCTAAATTGCTTCTGCTCTGTATCTACCTTTACCAATCTTGAATTCTTGATGTTTTAGAATGATTTTTGGGTAGACGCGTTTGGTTTTATCTGATTCTTGGATAAACTTTACAGTTTGGGTTTGACAATTTTTTTTCTTCTTGCAATTTGAAAACCCTATGATTTTTACTGGCGGAGCAAATGACCCAAATTCATTGTATGTTTTTTAAGTGAGGGTACTCCTATTATACATGAAGGTATAATGGTGCCAACAGCCAATTAGAGCCATTCAGTGCATTCTTATCACATTGTGAGAGATGTAATTGTGCAAATAAATATGTAAAGTGTTTTATTTGGCATTCCTATTGTGTAGTAAAGTCACAATGGTTGAAATAAATATGAAGAACATTCCTTAAAGTTGGATTTTTATACATCTTGTTTGGGTACAATTTTGCCAACTTTGGATTACTTGTTTTAGTAAAAAATATAATCAAATTGTTTCATGGGTTTTGGTTAAGGAAATATGGCCGGAGGATGTACCATTTGAGAAAGCAAAAGTTATGTATGTCCCAAACATAACTAGAATTTATTCTACTGAGGCCAATTAAAACTAGGTTACTTGATTTTTTCTTAGAATGGTGTTTTCTGGTTATTATCAGTAGCTCTTTCCTTTAGTCGGTATAATGATGCAATTTCAAATAAGATACTTCGATTCAAGGCATTCTTATCGAACGCTAAACTCACAACAGTGGCATTCCTATTATACATTAAGGTATAATGGTATCGTCTGAATCAAAGTTTGTAATGAGCATTCTTATTATGCAGTAAACGGAGCAAATGTTGGCATTCAACAGTGGCATTCCTATTATACATTAAGGTATAATGGTGCCATCTGAATTAAAGTTTGTAATGAGAATTCTTATTATGCAGTAAATGGAGCAAATGTTGGCATTCAACAGTGGCATTCCTATTATACATTAAGGTATAATGATCCCGTCTGAATTAAAGTTTGTAATGAGAATTCTTATTATGCAGTAAATGGAGCAAATGTTGGCATTCCTATTATACACAAAGGTATCATGGTGCCAATTTGAGTAATAATATACTTTTATATGGCACTCTTATCGTGCAACGAAACATAGACCATTGCAAAGGCTCATGCTCCCTCCCCCACTCTATTTCTTCTGATATATAACCATTTACAATTCAAGTTTCATATTTAAAGTTGTTTTGTGATTGTTTATATTTATTGCACTTCCATGAAATGGAAGCTATGCCTTCTTTTGGTTTTGTTCTATTATCATCTAAATTATGTGTGTTCAAGTAAGACACTTTGGTACATGACATTCTTGTCGAATGCTAAAAGGCACAACCATGGCATTCCTATTATGTACAAGGTATAATGGTGCATCTGAAAAGAAGTTGGTGACAGGAAATTTTATTTTGCAGTAAAAGGCACAGTGATGCATTCCTATTATACATCAAGGTATAATGGTGCATCCAAATAAAGGTTGGTAATGGGAATTCTTATTATGCTGCAAAAGGCACAATGTGGTGGCATTCCTATTATGCATAAAGGCATAGTGGTGCCACTTCGAGTAATATAATCTGGTTATGGAGGAACCAGTTTGTTTTTCATAAGCCTAAACCTTCTAACTTGATTTACCTGCTGCAATTTCTAAAGCTGGTGCATTTTATGCTTTATGTGGTAAAATGAAACAGGTAGGAGGTCCTTCATTTGTGCCAGTCTCTTGGAACCTGATGGTATAAAAATTCAGATGGTTTTTCTTTAATTAACCTGCATATAGCAGGAGCAGGTGCTACATTGAGAGATAAACTGGCTTCTAGGCTCTGTTAGGCACCTAGGCAAAGCCTCCAACTTCTTGGCAGAATGTTGGGGACCTAGAGATGGTTATATATTGCTAAGTTCAAAATCAGAAAATTAGTTGTGGAAATTGATGCTGCAGCCTTAATCTCTGCCCTCTCTTCAAACTCTGTTGAGCATACTAACTCAAACATACATGAAGCATGTCCAGGTCAACGGCGAAGGTTTCCAGCTTTGAAATGGTCCAAAAATGGTCGCAAATTCATGCTCTCACTAGAAAATGTAAGCAAAAGAAGAAAGCAAAAGAAGAAGATTAAAGAGTAAAATGTTCTATTTCATTTCAACAACCTGACCTCCCTCTTCACATTTGTTCTGCATTTGTGCTTTAAAATACTAAAGTACATGTTTTTCAACTTTATTGTTTCTTCAATCAAAGTGATTTAGTATGCATGATATCCTAAGGATGTGGAACTATCGACATCAGAGTTGGTCGATTGACTCATCTGATCCAATTGGTTTTCACTTCTTCTACTATCAAATATAGAACTTTGCGACCGGCTTTTACCCTGGATGGCAACAATATCAGCAACCCTTTCTTTATTTTTGTCCCTATACCTCAATTTCCTTAGTTGATGCCTAGACATTGCAACTCCTAGATAAATAAACAAAATTCCTAGACTGCCTGCACTGATAGCCAGCAGAACCTCAACCATCCACCCACCATTTCGACCTTGGGGCACAACCACCCATGTGCCAGAGATGAAAGCAGTTGCAGTGAATGACAGAGATACCCACATTAGCTTGTGAGTGATCAATATTAGCCTCATTAATTGCTTTCTTTTAAAAGGGATGATGCTAACTAGAGCTACTACAATCCCTAAAGAAGTGAACAAAGCAATGTAGTTGCTTATCATAAAGATCTTGAATGCTTTTGTTTTACCCGCTAGTGATTTCCCTTTCAAGTGTCCTTCCTGATAGACACTGCCAGGAGGGTTTATGCCTGCCGAGAAAGTAACTGTAGCAATCAAGATGGCAACTAGTACTATTGTGTTTCGGGCATTTAGTGCTGCTTCTCTGTGCATTTCATATTGTTTATGCCGACGAATTCTATGAAGTTTACTTAGTTCTTTCCGGCGTCTTTCACTGGCACACTTCAATTGCCACAGATTCCTTAGCTTATCTTGTTTTGGTGATTCACACTTCTCCTGAACAATAGATTTCTCACCATTTTGATGCTCATGTAAATCATTTCTTTGTACTTCTTCTGTTGTACTAATTAGATCTGGCAAGTGTCCACATGATCTACTTAAATGCCTTTTCTGGTGCCATGGCGTTGGCAAAACCATTCTCTCTTTCCAGGAGTGAGGTAGATAGCTTGCAATCTGATTCCTAAGAAAATCTCCTCTCGAGTTCTGGCTGGTGCTTGATGAAGCCAGGTCCACTGATGGCTCAATGCTAAGTATGGAGTCCTTGGGTTCAACCCTTCTTGAATCAAGACTAGGGTGAAAAACTGTCAGCTCTTTCTCCTCAACTATGTCTCCGGGGTTTCCATGTGTTAGCATTGGCGGATGGATTTGCTTAATCTCTGGCATAAGAGGTAACAATTCTGTGCTGTATTTAGCTCCAGCTCTCTGTAACAATGCCTTCAATTGCTCGTTTTCTGCATCTATTCTAGCATGTTCAAGTATATCCAGTGCAGTATACCCCTTATGATTCTGATGATTTATGTCCACAATTGTTGTATCAATAATGTACTTCACTGTCTGAAATCAACTTGGCAGAAAACCATATAAGTTAAATAGTAGTATAAGTATACCAGGAAAAAGGAAAGGATATATAATAGGCATTTTCAGCAGAAATTGTTTTTCTGTTCTCAAGCTGAAAACCTACTGGGTTTGAACTTATATATTCTGAGGAAAATCAAAGAGACTTAAATTTTATCTGAGCTTTTCTTTCTAATTGTGAAATAAACTACACAAAAATATATACTCCTGGTATATATTTAGTTCATATCCTGTTAATATAATGAACGAAAGCACACACGGTATTGAATGCAAAAATATATACAAGTTCGAGGAAATTACTTGATAGTTCTCTCTTAGGACAGAAAGATGAAGTATGGTGTTCCCAAATCCGTCAGGCTGGCGAAGAAGATTGGTAAAATTGAAAAACCGTGCTAAAAACACAAAGGCATTGTATTTTTCAAATCTTATAGCCAGATGAAAGACTGTTTCTCCATCTCTTGTCAAATATCCGAAAGCAGTTGGAGCGCTTGACAGGAATGCTTCAAGCATAGTCATATAGCCATTAATAACTGCTAGGTGCAACGGTGTGTGACCATCACTGTCATATTGCAAAGCGAGGTCAGCATCATGGCTCAAAAGCAGCTTTGTGGTCTCTAGGTGACCCCTGCTAGAAGCATAATGTAATGGAGAAAGTCCCTTTTTGTTACTCTTTCGAGCAAAGTGTGGACGCGCTTGCAATAGCTGATTTATGACATCTGCATCAGTTTGCTGCAATTTAGTTCACAGTAATAACACAATGGAAACATTATTATGAACATCATGTAAAATGGTGGACTTGAATTGAAAGCTCATACTTATGTGCCCGCCGGATATAGCTACGTGCAAGGGAGTTGAGTCAACCCTATCTTCTTCAAATTCCATCAACCATGACTCTCTTAGCATGAGTTTTACCACCATGAGATGTCCATTTCTGCAGGCTAGCAAGAAAGGGCTCTGATTTTCGTTGTTGAGTTTAGTTGCTGCCACGGGGTTGGTCTCGAAAAGCAAGGCCACCACCTCATGATTCCCCTGACGACATGCTTCATGTAATGGATTTTCCTGTCTATCATTCTCAGACAGAAGCAAGTCAGGACACAATCTAACAATCTCTGCTACCAATTCAACATGCCCAAATCTAGCAGCAAGATGTAACGTCGTGTTCGAGGAGGGATCTCTTTGCTCAAGAATTCCTTTTTTCCTGCGAGCTAAACTAGTAAAGGTGTGCTTATAATTCCTTGCAATTGCTTCTAAAAGCTTTGGATCCATTTGCTTAGTCATTGAATTCTATATATCAAGAATATAAATGAGCAATGAATTAGACTACCATAAGATAAATCCATAGAAGAAGACTTTGTTGACTTCATAGTTCATACCTTTTGGTTTTAGGAATTGCAATTTGTACTAATTAACCTGTTTCCTCTGTATCATCGTAGAGGACTTCACATCAACAAGAAATTTGACATCATGTGTAGCATTTCCTCAGCTTCAAGCATGTATTTCATCATATGCATTTACACTTCGGATGGCCTCAAACTTGGGGTTTTGGAACTTATATCTATCATCTCAATAACGAACTGAGGGAGACTTGAAACTTTCAACATTTTTTTTCCCTGTGCTCATGACATTCGTCATCAATACAATTATGTTTGGTGTAAATTACAAACTTCTTAGTGAAACAGGAAAAGGGAAGGATAGCACATAGCAGTTTACTTTCTTGCAGGACTTTGACTAATGACATTTGACATTTCTTCTGTTTGTTTTAAATTATGGAATATAGGTTGGGAAAATTATAGTTGTATATAATTAATCTGACCTTGCTTTGTCGGAATTTCCCAAAGAAACACGATTCAGCATATAAATTAGTCTTCCTCATCAAGGGTTCAGATTCATTACAAATAATGAGTAAAACCCCAAGAAACCTACGCTCTCAACACAATACTAGTTACTTTTACTACTTGGTTTGACTCACTGGAGTGGAGTTCCCCAAAGCCTACATTGTTGCTCTGTCTCTTCTGTTCTATCTTCTTGAAGAATTCCGAAAAAACTGGAAACGTAATTCAGATTTTCTCTTATCTTGAAATCACTTGATGTTTTTGACAACATGAAGAGCTTGCCTAGGATGTTCCTGGCCAGCCTATCATGTTGCAATATCATGAAGCTTATTATTTGCTTTTTTTTTCTTTATGCATGGTTGGCGCAGTTAATATGTATAGGGTTTGCTCTGCTGCAATTTCAATTGAAAGCAAAAATGGATATTGAAAAAATAGAAAAGATCCCATAAACTTTTTCAATCCAATGAACAGGGAAAACTGAAGGAAGGATGTAATTCAAGAAGTTGTTTGTATTAGTCTAAACTTTGCAAGCCATACAACTTTTGTCATGTACCATAAGATTGATTTAATTGTGTATTGACTTCTCTTACTGCCCAAAAAAGCATAGTGACAATTGCTAGTGTTGCAAAGAAAAATCCAACTGCTTAAGCTCTCCCCATTCTTTTTGAATTTGGTTTTAACTGGAAAAATCCTTTTTCAAACATCAACTTATAGTTTTTATGGTTTAAGAGTTCAAATGTAACCGTGCCAAACTACTACTCCCTCCGTCCCATATTATCTGTCCTTTTTGGGTCAAACTAATCCTATCTTTGACCTTTAGTTACAAAAAATATGTTTTGAAAAGTTTAAGACTTAAATTAATCAAAACATAATTTTTAAAAATTTATTTTTATATAAATTTTCTATAATTAAAGGTTTAAGTGAAGAAATTTTGATCCAAAATGACAGATAATATAAGACTGAGGGAATACATGATTAGGTATGTTTCTTTATCAAAGAAAATTAATCTCATTAATCATAACACATAGAAAGAATCCCAAAATCAAAACAAAATTAAACAAAAAAAAACCATTTATTTGATAGTAGATATTTTGTCATGGTCGTTTGCAATTTGCCTATTGAACAAGAGATCAATCAAATCATCAATTAATTCAATTACAATAAATAAAAGGGAAAGAAGAAACATACACCACATGTTCCACACGTGGGTTATTAATTGTAGGTAGCAACTACTTCTAGAAATTTCCAAACAATCTGATAGCCAATTGATTTTGAAGTTTAGTCCTCCTCATCAACGGTTCAGATTTATTCCAAAGAATGAGGACTACCGTAAGAATCCTACGCTATCAACACAGATATCAAAATCCCCTCCTACTAGTAGTAATAATTAAAAAACCTCTGCTCCCTGCTCCTGCATTTCACTCGCCGGAGTTTCCCTAGTTGACATTTTTGCACTGTCTGTCTCTCTTCCTTATCCTCAAAAACCCAATTAAAACCCTATCTTCTCAAAGCTATCAGCCGCCGTTTTCAGGTAAAAGTTTCCCCTTTTCTAATCTTCTGTGAATGCTCCTGCTTTAAATTTTTCTTTCTTCTTATTTGATGCTTAGAATATGTAAGCAAAAAGAGTAAATTTGTGGTGTATTGATATGTTATCTATTGCTTTGCTTTATGAATGGTGGAAACTACATTTGAAGTAGGACAAGCTATTCTTTTAGCTTTCTGGGTTTTTTTCTGTATATGAGTTTAGAATCTAGATTGGTAAATAATTGATTAAAGAAGTTCATCATTTCTTACTAATGTCCTTTTTTTTTTGTTATTCATTATCATGTGAGCTTTCTGAGATTATCAAAGTCTTTTGTTTTGGTTGCTGTTAGAGTAAAAATTAAAGGTACTTAAAGTTTGAAGTTTTATATTGTCTAGTAAATGGGTTCACAGATAGTTACTGATTCTTGTGAAGAAATTTGCAAAATCTACATTTACTTATTGAGAAACTCCGAGTGAAGAATTTGGATAAATTCTAGCAAGATAAGGCTGCTAAAGATGAACATTGAAGTGAACTTGTGCTATTGTGTAACTTTCAGTTTCTAAGAACAGTCCATATTACATGTATTTGGATGGTCTAACAAAACATTGTTGCCTTGGGATTCACTAAAGTTGCCTCATCAGTCTTCTATAAATCAGTCTTAATGAATTTGGTGATTATTTCAACTCTGCAATGCTCATATAAATGTTGAAGTCTGTGAAACATGATGGTGTTTATTCATATCCTATCTGCTTATAAACGATATATGTTTTAAAAATGGTACCTAGAATGAGTAATCTTTGGGATACTGGAAGCTTATGAGTTTAAATCATGCACTTTCTTTTGCTGTATCTATTTTAGTGGTCATTAATTAATCTACGTCTTTTATTTCGTCTAATGTTTTAGGTTCTTGAAAGAAAATGAGTTCATCTTTCATCACCATGACATCTATGGGCTCTCCAGCATTTTCCTGCAGTAGGACAATGGATAAAAGGTTTCTGAGTTCTTCAGGTCGACTAGCATCATCTGATTCTATATCTTCAGGTTCATTTGTGGGCAGGAAGCATAATGTGGTTTTACGGAGAGAACGCTCTCCCAAAATTTGGGCAATGGCCAAGGAGTTGCACTTCAACAAGAATGGTTCTGCCATCCAGAAGCTTCAAGTAAGTTGGCAGTGTCAAATTTGTTTAGCCTGATGTCCTTTGGCAGTTTCGTTGATTTATTCTTTCATCTTTTCTATTTCAGACAGGTGTTAACAAACTTGCTGACCTAGTTGGTGTTACTCTTGGTCCAAAAGGGAGAAATGTAGTTTTAGAGAGCAAGTATGGCTCCCCAAAAATTGTTAATGATGGCGTAACTGTTGCTAAGGAGGTATGTACACCTTGGTTCAATGTATACTTTTGTTGTTTTGCAGATATGACATTTGTGTGTGTGTGTGTGTGTGTGTAGTTTATAGCTGTAATCGTTTGTTTATTTAAGTGCGCCTTTTTAATTGGGTTTGAGTTTGACTGTTGCCCCCCTTTTATCATTTATAATTGTTCATTTTTGTTTTGTAGGTTGAGTTGGAGGATCCCGTGGAGAACATTGGTGCTAGATTGGTGAGACAGGCTGCTTCAAAGACCAATGATTTGGCTGGTGACGGAACAACCACATCAGTTGTTCTTGCACAAGGTTTGATAACTGAAGGTGTTAAGGTTTGTAAGAACTTCAAATCAGTTACCTCATTTGAAATTACATATCCTTTGAAAGCTTAAATTGTTTTGGTTTTTGGTTATTCTCTCCAGGTGGTTGTTGCCGGTGCAAATCCTGTTCAAATTACAAAAGGTATTGAAAGCACTACTAAGGCCCTGGTGTCTGAACTTAAGTTGATGTCAAAAGAGGTAAACCAATATGTTCTTCTTTCTACCACGTATCACAAAGTCTCAACCTAATTTTACCTTCTAAATGGAGTTGTAATTTCCATTTTCGTGTATACTTGGAAGCAAAATTTAACCATAGGTGTTAATCTGCAGGTTGAAGATAGTGAACTAGCAGATGTGGCTGCTGTTAGTGCAGGAAACAACTATGAAGTAGGCAACATGATTGCTGAAGCTATGTCTAAGGTGGGAAGAAAAGGCATAGTGACTCTTGAGGAAGGAAGCAGTTCTGAAAACAACATGTATGTTGTGGAAGGGATGCAATTTGACCGTGGTTATATCTCTCCTTACTTTGTTACAGACAATGAGAAAATGACTGCTGAATATGAAAACTGCAAGGTACTTCGCAAGCATTGATTGAACAAAGAATCAACTCAGAAGCAATATTCACACATAGGTGAAACTTGAGGGTTCTATTTTGAGAAGATTACTGACTTCTGAAAGCTGTTTTGTGCAGTTACTACTGGTTGACAAAAAGATAACAAATGCAAGAGATCTTGTCAATGTTTTGGAAGATGCTATCAGAGATGGTTTCCCAATTGTAATAATTGCTGAAGACATTGAGCAGGAAGCTCTTGCTACGCTAGTTGTCAACAAGCTTAGAGGATCACTGAAGATTGCTGCTCTGAAAGCCCCTGGTTTTGGAGATCGAAAAAGTCAATATCTTGATGACATTGCTACACTCACTGGAGGTTTGTGTGGCATCTTACAGAAAATAGCTACATTATTCTACCCACTCAAATATATTTTCTTTTATTTAAACCTAATTGTAACATATATTTAGGTATTGTCATAAGAGATTTGGTTGGGCTGTCATTGGACAAAGCTGGGAAAGAGGTCCTGGGCCAAGCTGCGAAAGTGGTGCTCACTAAGGAGACAACTACGATTGTTGGTGATGGACGCACACAGGAAGCAGTGAATAAGAGAGTTACCCAGATCAAGAAACTTCTTGAGGTGCTTCAATGGAATCACTTTACCCTTATATTACTATCTTCACCCGTGTTGTTTTCTCTTTATATGTAATTGAATTTCATATCAGGCAGCAGACACGGACTATGAGAAAGAAAAGCTCAGTGAAAGAGTTGCAAAACTCTCAGGTGGTGTTGCAGTCATTCAGGTAATCATTTGGCCTTGCTTAATGGAAGTATTGGTAATTTTTTTTTTTATTATTATTATCAAAGAAAGGTAATAGACTTAAATATACAGTATATTATCATATTTTCTTTCATATAATTTTTTCCTTGTGTTTCTAGGTTGGAGCACAAACGGAAACAGAACTTAAAGAAAAGAAATTGAGAGTAGAAGATGCTCTTAATGCAACAAAGGTTACTGTTAGACTTTGTCTGTTTAATTTGTGCAAGATATTTTACTATCAACTTTATTGCCTAACATTCCTTGTCTAGCTTAAAGTTAATTAATAATGAATTTTAATACATTCATGATTTGCAGGCAGCTGTTGAAGAAGGCATCGTAGTTGGTGGAGGCTGCACCTTGTTGAGGCTTGCTGCCAAAGTTGATGCTATAAGAGAGACTCTTGACAATGATGAACAGAAGGTGATGCATGTCTTAAATTCTTACTTGTCTATTGGACTACAGGCTTTTTTATTAAGCAGTGAGACATTTCTGACCCTCTACTATTTGTTGGCAGATTGGAGCTGATATTGTTAAAAGGGCACTGAGCTATCCAATGAAGTTGATTGCCAAGAATGCTGGGGTCGAAGGTAGTGTTGTCATTGAAAAGGTATGCCATTGTGATAGATCACGTCTGGTTATTTAGCTTAATATCTATAAATCTTTTTATATATATCTATTCTCATTTTGGCCATCAGGTGCTGTCCACTGACAACCCCAACTATGGTTATAATGCTGCAACTGGCAAATATGAGGATCTCATGTCAGCTGGTATTATTGACCCGACAAAAGTGAGTCTTCTAGCATTTTCTCACTATATTTGATCATGTTCCAAAAAATTCCTATATGGTGTATTTGTGAGTTTAATTATTCCAAGACACCGGTTAGTTTATATAGATATTGATTATCTCTTGACATAAATTTCATAATCTTGCTAAATGAACTTTTAGAACAGAGACTTGGCATACAAAAACTTGGTCTAAACTAAATTAGGGAGACTTTCTTAATTACTAGGCTTGCTTGTTGTCAGACAATGAACTCCTTTCACTTCGTATCAGAGTATTATTTTATCTTTCCTAGATAATGTTGGTACTAGTATGGTACTAGTATTCAGACCAAATATAGATTGAGTTGATTTTACTAAATTGTTAAGAAGGATAATATTTTCTTATATGCCTACTAAAAGGAAAGATGGCTGTCTGAAGTCAAATGTTATATTAGGCGATTATCAAGTAATGTTATTGCTCTGAAACACAGGTGGTAAGATGTTGCTTGGAGCATGCAGCTTCCGTTGCAAGGACATTCCTCACATCAGATGCTGTGGTAGTTGACATTAAGGAACCTGAACCTGCTGCCCCTATGAATAATCCAGGTTTAAATTGTTGATTAGGCGCTCAACTTCAATGCTTTTGAGTTCGACCATCAACATTTAAGTTTTGTACAAATGGTTGGTTAACCTATTGCCTTTTTTTTTGTGATCAGGTTATGGGTACTAAACTACCATGTGTGCACGTGGATGAAAACAATTTATTATCTGGTACTACTCCTAGTGTGGGAACACCAGCATCTGAACCAAAGATTATGAGACTATAACTATAGAGGCTCTCTTTTTTCTCAATGAGGCATAAGTTAAAGTCTTGAAACTTCAAATTATAGTCTTCACTCTAGTAGTGAGTTTGGATTCCTTTTACTCAATAATTGTCTATTGTCAGAGATGGTAGGATTGATAATTATAGTTGCAGGCATGGGTTCCCTTGTACCAGCAAGTTACTATACATTTGAGTATAATCAAAGAAATTTTGTTTTTAAATATGCAGCATATACTTTTGATGCCTGAAGTAATTTATTTAGCTATGTCATATATGTCCTCAAGACCTCTGCCATTTTAGCCAATTCTTCAAGGTAGTCATAAGAACTATTGAATATGCTCTGCTTAAGGAAATCTTCCCATTTTTGGCATTCTTGAAACTTGAATGCCAGCATATTGCTCTGGAACCGTAGGAAGTGACCCCAAAAAACAAAGATAGAAGCATATTCTGATGAAGGCCAATCTATTCATATTTGACAGGAAGAAAATGTCATCTACAAGAAAAAGCAAATGATGTATGGGTTTTGAAACTCATTCACCAAGTTATGCACTTATGCCCACTATCTTCATTTACATTGGTGTAGTAATGGCTGTCCATATTTATCCACAATTCACTTTCCCTTTGTTTCAGTTATATCCTTGTTTTGGTCAATGACCCATTTCTTGGTTTATCTTCCATTTGCACCATTTCTATTGCCTTTGTCCCTACTACCCTAGCTGTCCCAAGTCTCAACCTACCATGCATTACAGATTCATTTGCTTCTACCAATTTAAAGGGTAATTCTAATTTCTAACTCTAGCCTTCCAAAATGGCATGAAATATATAAAGGCAGACAATTAAAATGTGTGGGTCATGTGACAAAAGAACCATACTCTACTCAACTGTGGTTTTCAATATTAATAATCTACAACTACAACCATATCAACTTTCCAACTTATAAACATATAGATTTACAAAATACTATATATATATATATATATTTATTTATGATGTAAGAATTCTTGCAATTCATCAAAGCTTGTGATTCTACCAACCCAATACTTCCCTATTTAATGTATAGAAAATCCTTTCTAGTGGGTTTATCCTTCTTTTTCTCTTATTTTCTTTTCTTAGCCTTTTCTCTTTCCCCCCACTTTTCATTTCTTTCATTATTGTGCATTCAAGATGACAACAAAAACCTTTGTTTCATTTGTGTATATCTTGCTCTTTCTTCTACATATTTTTTTAGTCATTACACATAAGCATGACCTCATTAGTCACAAAAATGTTTCAAGCAACGACTGTTTTCTAGACCCCAATCAAATTAATGGAATCATGGATAATTTTCTTTTTCAGATTACAATCCAAACCTCCAATGTAAAGGTTTCCTTAACAAGACATTGAATATTTGGCCAAAAAAATAAACAAACAAGACATTGAGTCTTTTAATCTTGGTGCAAAAGAAATGAAGTGACTCCAAGTTAATCAAATTCTAAAAGGGGTTGGGGCACCAAATTTTGGTTTTCTTTAGAAATGTCAGTTAGCAAAAAACAGCTATTCTTTTTCCTTTGAAAAGTCCCATCAATCTCAACACACACCAATCAAAACCTACACAATTATGTTGTGATTAAACATTTGATTTGTTTAAGCTTTTCTGTTTTCAACTAATTGTTGTAAAAACAGTACATTAATTAAATGTAATTGTGAAGCACTTGAAAAGGTTTCATTTTTCAAATCAAATTGTTATCCAATATATTGGTTTTCATAGTGGTTTCATTTCAAATGATTGCCCCAACACAACAACAGCTTGACATAAGAATTATTATACGGGAGTATCTAATCATGATGGCTTGTAGCAGAGAAATGGGTCATTTTTTTTCTATAAAAGCTTTTTTTTTTCTCCTCAAAACAATATCTTAGTGTTAATTATATTATCAAAATTAATGTAGGGCCATGCAGCATTATAAAGTCACATTAATCTTCAACAAGAAAACCACTTTCTAGCAAACTACTTTGAGGTGATATAATGCACAAGCTTTTAATAGAGGAAAATGGGACAATCCAAGAAGGAAGAAACAGTCTTTGATAAAACACCTCACCAAATTACTTACTTTGGGTTCATTGGGTAAGCTTTGTTTTTGCTATGAAGCACGCATGGGGAAAGGGTTTTTGTTGTTATTTGGAAATGGCTGCTTTCCCCTATACAGCTGTACTTTTGAATATTTTTGTGATTTATTAGACCATGCATGAAGATTGATTATTTTACTTGGTGTGATAATCTTGACAAGTTTCAAGTAATTAAGATTATGGCTCAAGAAACCAACAAGGTTAGTGCAATTGCTAGCCTTTTATTCTTTAAAAAAAAATTAAAAGAATGCCACCATTTGAGATAGTAGAAAGAGATAGGCTAATTGCTCAATTTGGTCCTTAACGGTTGTGTAAATACTCAAATAAGGTTTAACCTTCTAATTTGGTTAATAAAGTCCCTAACATTGCAAAATCGACTCAAATCAGTCTCTAACATTGCAAAATAGGCAACGTTAGGGACTTAAATTGACTTTAGGGACTGATTTGAGTCGGTTTTGCAACGTTAGAGAATGATTTGAGCCAAATTTGCAACGTTAGGGACTTAATTAACCAAATTAAAATGTTAGCCTCTTATTTGAGGATTTTTACAGACGTTAAGAACTAATTTAAACATTTAGTATATATATATTCTACTTATGAACATGATATGGAAATGAGATAAACAATATGAGGTAGCTCTCTCCTTTTCCATAATCCCATCACACTCATCTCAAGATTCGAACCTGGGACCTCCCATAAGAAGTCCCAAGCTTTAACCATCGGGGTGTCCCTTAGGTGTATGTATATATCTTACTACTATATAAAATCACGAACTCAAAAATTTTAATTGGGAAATTTCACAAATACCCTTAGTATTATAATATAATAATTTTTTAATGAGTATACTTTTTAGTCATTCAATTATTTTATTAATTTATAAGGCCTTTAAAATAAATATATAAAGCACTTTTCTTAGCTTAACAAGGAAAACGTATAATTGAAACTTGGACAGAGTCAAAGTTTTATCATCAATAAATCGTGGTAAATATTTGTCTTCAAAGATTAGTTCTAAATTAATTTTAAATTCTATCTCAAACGGGCGACGATTTGGCACAAGATATCCGGAGGTGTGGAAAGAGCTGCTGTGAAAAGTGAAAAAACCATCAAAAAACCAGATATCCGGAGGTGTGGAAAGAGCTGCTGTGAAAAGTGAAAAAACCATCAGAAAAAAGTTTATTTCAAAAAGTTTTTTTGAAGCGTAAAAATCCCTTCAATATTTTTGGCATTGAATTATATATTTATGTGAGTATTGTGGCAAAAAATGGAGGAAAGAATTTTCGGGTCAGTTTTTTCAAAAATTTTAGCCGAAATCGTATACTAACCATCATGATTTTTGGCTAAAAAAGCGCTATGGGACCACGGCTCAGTTTTGCATGATTTTTAGTGCCAAGACTCTTTGAAATATCTTTATTCATTTAACCAAATCTCAGTCGCAATGGGTTTAATGATTTGTTTTTGCGAGCATCTGAATCATGTTCCGATTTACTTGAAAAATAATTTGGAAAAATTTTGAAAAACGATATTAGAAGCGTAAAAAACCCTTCAATCTTTCTGGCATTGAATTATATATTTTTTGTGAGTATTGTGGCAAAAAATGGAGGAAAAGATTTTCGGGTTAGTTTTTTCAAAAATTTTAGCCGAAATCGTGTACGTTACATCATGATTTTTGCCTAAAAATGCGCTATGGTGCCCCGGCTCAGTTTTGCATTATTTTTTGTTCCAAAACTCCTTGAAATATCTTTATTCATCTAACCAAATCTCAGCCGCAATGGATTTAAGGATTTGTTTTTGCTAGCATCTGAATCATGTTTCGATTTTAGTTAAAAAATTAATTTGGAATAATTTTGAAAGACGATATTAGAAGCGTGAAAACCCTTCAATTATTTTGGCATTGAATTATATATTTTTTGTGAGTATTGTGGCAAAAACTGGNGAAAAATTTCGGGTCAGTTTTCAAAATTT